>RQTK01000863.1:119694-172194 GCA_003991915.1 Elysia chlorotica
ACTACTACTACTACTACTACTACTACTACTACTACTACTACTACTACTACTACTACTACTACTACTACTACTACAACAACAATACAGCAACCACAAAAATCAATATTGTTACTTAAGTGCATTGGTACCTCGGAGACGACAGGCATTAGAATATACATTCTCTTCTCTGAACTTTCAAATGAGCAAAATTGAATCTGAAAGGAAGGATTATCATGCTCCAGGATGAATAGGAACTTGATTTTCCAATCACGCCCTCTTTTGTTTGTCACAGCAAGATTTTGCCTTGTGTGATGAGTAAAAAAAAAATAAACGGTTATTTTGTATGCACTAAATAATTAAATATAGATAATTGTGTGTCTTTTTCCTCTCGACAGCTCGCCATGGGCAAAGAAACATTAAAGCTGCAGCAAAGTGGGAGCACAGAGCGTGTGGTGCCGGTGGACTCTAGTCTGGCCCCTGTCGTAATGGACATTGACCGGTGGAAGATGATCCTCGTGTCTCTAGGTGGGTTAGTTAATTGGTTGGTTGCTCAACCGTCAACGTACAAAGTACGCATGTATGCATCATCGTGAACGGGTTCTGAGACTGAGGCCCAACAATTTGTAGGTACTTCAGCACAGCCACAGAGCGGGGACACCATACCAACCCAAGCAGTGGAGAACACGGTGGCTAGTTCGGGGATCGAGCCGGTGATCTCCCGAATATATAAGCGGCGCTCTACCATCGAGCCTCGAGGGCTCCCTCCTCTAGATGGGTGTATAATGAAGTTCAGTGTACTGCTCTTGTGAACATGTAAACAAAGTGGATGGGGGCCGAACAACTCAGTCCGTAGTGTATGTACTGCGGAACAATAGGCCCCAGGTTCGAATCCCAGCTACTGTTTTTGTATTCGTTAATTTGTGTTCTACTATTTCTAGAGCCTGAGTAGCCCTGGTAAGTTGAACAACCGAAGAAAAACATACAAAAAACAACAACATTGGAATGTTGCTTTATAAGACTACACATATATCACGACCAGTAACACATAATTTAAAGATACTCTTGTATTTTAATAATATAATATAATTATACACGTTTTGTACAATTGTATTAATCTTCTTATTTTTTTCCTAATCAAACAATCTTGACTACTCAAAAATATTTCCAGGGTTCGAAATCGAACAACCGGATGGATTCCATAGCCTGGAGCATGTTGCTGTCCTGACAGGGCCTGGAGTCATGCCAGCTGCCTTGGAAGGGATGATACACCTACTCTCTCTGATCAACAGTAAGTTACCATCACTAGAATACTGCATACACATGCGCTCTCTCTCTGTCTGTCTGTCTGTCTCTCTCTCTCTGATCAACAGTAAGTTACCAACACTAGAATACTGCATACACATGTACTCTCTCTGTCTGTCTCTTGGTTTCCCAGTGTCTCTCTCTCTGGTCAACAGTAAGTTACCAACACTAGAATACTGCATACACATGCACTCTCTCTGTCTCTTGGTCTCCCACTGTCTCTCTCTCTGGTCAACAGTAAGTTACCAACGCTAGTTACACATGCTCTCGATATCTCTCCTTCTCTCTGTCTATCTCTTTTAAGTCAATACTGTAGCGAGTCGCCAACACAACTTAGCACTTACTGTCTCAAGTCAGCTACGTGCATTTATTTAAATGATATATTTTACGGTCTGAAATATCCATGACTTAATAATTGTTGGTACCAGCAGATTTTGTGCTAACGTTAATAATAAAGTAACTTTGGTATGTTTCATAACAAACGTAGGATTGCTCCTCTTAAGTATTGTTTTTTTTTGTGTGTATATCTCTAGGTTTGTCGTGGAGCATTCTACGAATGATTTTAACTTTGATGCATGATGAAGCTGTTGCTCTTTGTTCACTGGTAAGTGTTGTTTGGAAATAGTACTGTTATATATGTCCAATATGCCGTTAGACTTGTTTACGGTTTATGAAACATTCCTTAACTATTTTCCCTTTTTATGTTACCTACATTAACTTATGATGCAGATTAAGGTCTTATCTTGAGACTAACGGTTGAAGGTAGTGAGTTTGCGAAGAAATTCTGATACACGCGTTCCCTCTCTCTTTCTGACTCTCTTCTCCATGCCAGTGTTGTAGGCTTATAAAGCATCAAGGGAATTTGTTAAATTTACTTGTTATTATTGGCATAACGTATTGGCCTACTTAAGGACTGTGCACAAATAAACTGCGGGTAGACCTACGTACATAAATTTATCATCCTGCTTTGATCAATCACACTCACAGAGCGAGACGATCGGGCCTAATCTGCAGGACCAGGTGACGGCTAGAGCCTTCCTCTCGCGCTACCCGGAGGAGATGGCCCAGATGGGGCTAAGCAAACAGCATCACGTTGTGGTTAAGACAATCGGCGATAGAAGCCAAATTGAGCTCAACGTTACCATCACGCTGATTTTGAGAACCATGTTTGAAGATGGGCCTCCTGACATCGCAACGTTTGTTTGATAAACAGCATAGACTTATAGAGACACAACCAAAGCAACATAGAGCGCCACTGGCTCAGTCGGTGGTAAGGCTCTAGTCTACAATGATCTGCAGGAAGTCCGCGGTTTGAATCTCAGCTGGCACCCGCGTCTCCGTGTATGATTCCTCGGGAAACCCCGGGAAAGTAAAATTCACCAAGGATAACAAAGACAATATTCGAAAATGGGTATTCTGTTGTCAGTACATGTATAATGTGATCGGCCCAGTCAGAGGTCTTGGCATCCCCGCTCTGTCACAGTGAGGCAGCACGTAAAATTGTCAGATATTAGTATTGGGACTTATCCACAATGTGGTCTATACATGCATAACGTTCAGACTTTGGACGTTAAGCAGTCTGCTCAACTCAACACTGACATGTATAATGTATCCGATTGCCCTTGTAAGAAACTGGCGTTCAGCAGACCTGGCTTCTTTGCTTCTGAGAACCATGCTGTTGCAAGAGAGACTACCGATGTTTGATTAACGCAAAAGAAGAAATACACGTAAATAGAGGAGACTAGGCTCACTACGACCTCGCATTTCATTCTATATAGAGAACAAGACGCCACTGCGACGTTCTAGAGAGAGGCAGGCGATAAGCAGACACAACTCGCAAGACAGATAAATACCTTTTTAATTTTTTTTTAAGTTAACAAGATCATCTCCTGATTTTGGAGGCACCCCCCCCCCCTTTCTTTGTGAAGACCTGGCTGAACGATAGTACCCCAGACTCGACTATGGCAACCGACGGTTTTTCTGTTTTGAGAGGAGGCAGAACTGAGGCCTCTGAAAATCTGGAGGTGGGCACACAAAAACAACGACGGTCCGCTAGAAAGTATACATGCCACATTTTGAAAGTTATCAATGCGAGACTATATCACTTGCCCAGAGAATTTGCCTCTGTAATTGTAAACCTTGTCTATATCCCTGAAACGAATCTTGGGCAATTGAACTGCTGATATCACATATCACAAACCAGGAAAATAGATCCCTTGACGCCATCAAAATCATCGCTGGTGATTTTAATTATTTTCTCTGGATACCATCAGTACGTCACGTGTGCGACAAGAGGGACGACGACTTCACAGTAACACACCAGACGCTTACGTTGAGAGCGTCTGACCACAATATATACATATATGTACGGTACTTGTTTTTAATGTTTTGAAAAACTGGTATTGAGATATGTCTTTAACATCTAGAAAATAAGAAATGTTGAAGATGCTGTTTTGACGTTTTCAAATGATGTCCTAAACCATCTTCAGACACGCAGGGCTTTTTCTAGAACTAGTAGAAGTTAGTTGGTTTTTCGGCTGCTTACAATATTAATTACTATCCAGCCCAATCTTATGATGAAGAAATTGTACGACTCGCATGTTGATGTCAGTGTTATTGCCTGGATTTATTGTTTTCTTACAATGAGACTACAATAATTATGTTTATATAAATGGTGTTAGAAGCAAAACTATCACAAACTGGGGGCACCGCAAGGCTGTGTACTTTCAACAATTGGACACACCGCCTACGCCAATGGCTACCAGACAAAAGGCACAAACACAAAATCAATCATATTTGCAGACGACTCTTGCCTAATCGCAACAATAACAAACAACAAAGATTTTTACTTTGCTTAAATTAACAAATCTGTGTCAAGGTACAAGATAATTTTTGTTAATTTGAAGACGAAACGAGGCCCCTGCTAAAAATAAAAGATGTACACATACAAATATCTTGGCCTCACCATTGAAAGTAAACTGTTTTTTTTTTACCACAGAACATTGAAATCCTCATTAAAAATGCTAACCAACGGCTGTACTTTTTAAAGTACCGTAATTAAAGTCTACGATATTATTTTTTTTTTTTTTGTCTCCTGTACCCAAAGTTTAATATCTTTTGGAACTACATGTTTTGGTGGAAACCTCTCAAAAACTCCCAAAGAGTAGACAAAAAAAGAAAGAAAGCTTCCCAAAATATTGGCTGTGAACTAACCCCTTTCAAAGATAAGTATGTTTTACAAGTAATGAATAAAGCTAAATGTATAACATCAGACATAAACCACCCTCTTCATAGTGAATATGAAACATCACAAAGAAGTAACATAGTAACAGATTTATATAAAAAAGGACCAGAACAGACTGATATAAAATTAAAAGCTTGTTTGTACCAGCCTCCATCACATCTACAAAATTGCTATACTTAAACTTGTGGTTGTAGGGGTATGTGTATTCTTTTATATGCGTAAAGACATATACTATTTGTTTCTAAATAATAATCATGTATCATGTCTGACAAAGTAAAATTTCAAGTGTACATGTGAATGTAAAATATTTATTTTATTTCATTTATTCATTTGTTTGTTTTTTTCTCACTCACATATCATGTATAACTGATGCTGTGGTATTGAACTAAATCTCTTATTGTAGGACCAAGAGAAATTTTCCTATGGGGTAATAGAGGCTTATCTTATCTTAAATTTAAATGTCTACCCACTCTGAGTTTACTGAACTATTATTCCAAACTTTATCTTTACAATGAAGTCCAACACTGATGAAGTCCTAAAATATGGACTTTTCTAAAAAGTTTAAAGATCCATTAGGACTACATGTACTCACACTGCAGTCATCTTCACTCACAAGTTGAATAAACAGACAAGCCATCCGATGTGTCGTAGCTTCTTTCTGCTACCTGGGAGATATGCTCTCGGCAGCTGGTGGCTGTGACCTTGCAACCACAACACGTGTGAAGACAGCTTGGAAGAAGTTTAAAGAACTACTACCAGTTCTTTTGTCTCGCCACCTCTCATACAAGACGCGGGGTCATGTGTACAGCACTTGTGTGCGGAGTGCAATGCTCCATGCTAGCGAGACATGGCCCTTGACCAAGCCAAACCTTCAACGCCTGCAGAGAAACGACAGGGCAATGATAAGACAGATCTGCAATGTGAAGCCAGAAGATGTGGCCACCACTAGGTCAAATGAGCTATTGACGCTTCTTGGCCTTGAGGACCTGAACCTCATTCTGAAGGAGAGAAGACTCCGGTGATATGGCCACGTGGAACGGTCAAGCGGAGCTATCAAGACAGCATTGGACATGCAAGTAACAGGAAGTCGTGGAAAAGGGAGACCCAGAATGACATGGAAGCAGGTGACAGAGAGGGATCGGAAAGACTGGAAACTCTCAACAACTGACCCTCATGACAGAAACACCTGGAGATCTGGTGTGAGATCAGCCATGCGTGCAGCAAGCCAGCTACCTGGAAGGGGGTCCACTGATGTGGATGTTGCCCCAGTACCTGCACGTTAATCAAAATACCGATGATGATGATGATGATGATGATGATGATGATGAGATGATTTATGATAACATGATACATTAAATTTTGTCTACAGATAGAACCCCAGAGTTTGAGATGGGCAGTAATGGAGATTACATGTATTCAGAAAATACCACTGTTACCATTGGTCCTGGTCCTGAGACGGTTGTATGGAACTGTTAACCCATAACACAGATTTTAATACGGACAGTAGGAAAGATTTCTGCATTATTCAGAAAATGCAGCTGAAATATATCATAATAATATATTCATATGCCGATTGGATGAGACGGTCATAGCGACACAAACCAGCAGGTTGGTGTGCTCACACTTGTCACTGGTAGATACAACACACAGTTTTATTAATAGAACTATGTGATTAGACACTTCCAATACACGTTACATGGCAATCTGCATGATGCAGCTCATAACATGGAAAAGATTTAAAAAAATAAAAGATTAAACAATAGCAGCTAGCTAAAAAAAAAATAGAAAAACAGACACGAGCAAGTGTGGCTTCAGCCACAGAAAGTTACAGGGAGTGGGGAGAGATAGGCCTACGTATGTGAGAGAGAGAGAGAGAGAGAGGGAGGCTGCATCTATACTTAACAAGTAAACTTTAGAAAGAGGCTAAAAATACATGTAATATTCATTTGCTAAATCTGTCGAACCACAAAGCGTGAGCACAGAACTGAGCCCAGATGCTAGTTATTATTGCATTATGATGGGCTATGCGTAGGCCTGCCGCCTATGTGAATATATCTACATCTACTTGAACAAGAAAAATGACATTGATATTACATACATGCAGGCATAAGCGTAGATATCACCAAAACAAGCTATCTCACAAATACACGAGCATTTCGCCTATGCATGCCTAAATAAGCGTAGATATCACCAAGACAAGTTATCTCACACATACACGAGCATTTCGCCTATGCATGCCTAAAAAAAAAAAAAAAAAACACCCTGGGACCTGGGTTTCCAAACCCTGTTGAAACATGACAAGCATACAACAACAACAACAACAACAACAACAAAACACTCTTGGTTTCCAGACGCTCTGTTGAAACATGGGGCAAGGTTTACTTTAGGATCAAGAGCAGAGGAATAGAAAATAATAAGGCTCAGAACAGTATTGCTCCTGTTAGGGCTCTTTAGTTTTTAACTTGCGAAGAGCATCAGATTAATGATATTCCTGAGATAGACCATGTTCTCCATGTACTCTTTTAAATTAAATAAAGAGTGTATGAATGAACGGAGCCCTGATGATACTACTATTAGTACTAATGTTCGGCAGAGATGTTTCGTGTATGGTTAATTAGTTGCTGTCAGTGCAACATTTTCAGACAGATATTGGCCAATTACATAATACACATTTTATCTGTACACATGGATGAACGTACAACGACACAAGTAGTTGTAACTTGATGAAAAGAAAAAAAATCTGTGCATACAATAAAACAATGCAGGTCAAGCTGAGACTACTCAACTACCTGATGTTATAGCAGGGATGTTTTGTTTAGGGTTAATTAGTTGCTGTCTGTGTCAGACAGGTTTCGGTGTATTACATAACGCAACTTGTATCTGTAAACATGGATGAACGTAC
This sequence comes from Elysia chlorotica, assembly GCA_003991915.1. Taxonomy (NCBI): domain Eukaryota; kingdom Metazoa; phylum Mollusca; class Gastropoda; family Plakobranchidae; genus Elysia; species Elysia chlorotica. The sequence goes on from RQTK01000863.1 coordinate 127,122, forward strand.
AATGGTAAAAAAAAAACAACACACACACACAAGTAGTTTTAACTTGATTGAAACAAACATTGGAGGAATTAGGCTGTTGGGATTTGTCGACTATATATTTGAAAATCGGTAATAGACTAGTGCTGTAATGGGGAAGCGATACCTTGTCTCGTTGTTGAATTGAAGGAAATGAGGTGTAAAGAATGTTTGCTGTCCCTGAAACAGCCTTCGTCTACAATGTGGGGAAACCAAGGGAGCCAGATTTTCTTGAACAAAATTTACTCGTTCTACGAAAGAAAACAATGCCCCCATATTTTATCATCATCAAAAATAATTTTACTTATCACATCACGAAATGCATTTGATTCACATTAATTTATGATTTAAAATTAACTTAAGTCCTGCTGTGACTTGTGTGCCTGGTGCTGAGTGAGTAGAACGCAAACTTGACACGACAGCGAACGCATTTCAAGTGCAATAAAATCATGTTTTTCTCAATATGAAGAGAGAGAGAGAGAGAGAGAGAGAGAGAGAGAGAGAGAGAGAGAGATCCATCTCTCTAGGTCTCCAGGTTTCCCTGAGAGGATCCTTTGCAGCGAGGTGATTTGGTCCCTATTGTTATATTATAAGAATCAGTTGTGCCAACAAACATTTTCTAATCATTCTTTCAATTGATAAAACATGTTGTCCTACCACTGGACAAACAAAAAAAGAATAACGATGTACTTCTTTTCGTTGCTACGAGATCTCATTAAAGTCATACATTACAAAGCAAATGTTGGCGGTGGTATTCGTGTTGTTGTTGTTGTTTTTGTTGTTGTTGTTGTTGTTGTTGTTGTTGTTGTTGTTGTTATTATTACGAGGGGTGTTCATTATGTCCTTAGCTTGACCTTGAAAAAAGAATAATGACGTACTCTTTTAGTCGTTATGGCTACGAGATCTCATTAAAGTCATACATTACAAAGCAAGGACTTATCTTCATGGTGTGTCGTGATATTAATTAACTAGTCGTAGGGCCTAGGGTTTTAACAATGCTGTGTATTTATTTATGTTTTCATTGGTGCGTGACGCACACACTTTACAGTGAACAGAATGCGACTAAAACCAGAGACCTCCTGTCTACTTTACAATACTTGAACCTTGGATCCGACCTCTAATTCTCGGGTGTGTTACATTTTTCAAACATTTTACCTTCAGCAATTATTATTTTACACTCATTTTGGCACTATTTTTTAAAGATATCGTTTACATGTTTGTTACCAAACCGTATGGTGATTAAGAAGAAGAAGAAAAAGAAAAACCAGAACAAAATAAAAACAATTTAGTTGGTAGTGTTTCACCGACATTCCAATGAAAAAATGTGGTTGACACGGTAAAATAACCTGTGGGTCCAGCCCTTGATAAGTAAACAGAGAATACCGCAGATATAGGCCTACATTCTGGGTTAGTGTTACATTAAAATCTCTACCATCTATGACACCACTCAAGCTGACCTAGAATCTAAAATCCACACTGCAGCAAACGGAATCCACAGTTTCAAATTGATATCAGTTAAAGATTTCTAGATACGCAGTTAACTCAATAAAACAAAAGTTATTAGAGCCATGTTTACAATACTTTAGTTTCAATGAAAACAGGACCAATGTATGAAGGCTGCCTTTTTATGTGTTATTATTGTAAACACACGTTTTCCACAGAATGTGATGATATTTGAAGGTCTGAGGAGCACATGAAAACTGAAATTAAATTAAATTACCGGGTATTAAAAATTTGTTATCCTTAGAAACACAAGATTTTAAGATGAATGAAAGTTTGCCTCGCCTTATGCATTATATGGTTATCGTACCCAGAACAGCTCCGTGTACCGGGTAATCGAAGTTTTTACTTACTAAAATATTGGCTAAGCACGTTATGGGTCAACAAAAGTTAAGTTTCCAAAATACACTAAAGTAGCCTCGGTATGTTAAGTTGACTACATGTATGCAGTGCAAAAGCTTTGGTTTTAAGGTTCAATTAAAAATAAAACATGTTAATAGTTAAAGAAGATAAACGAGAGAACTTTAGAGAATCAACATCTACATTAATCCGTATGTACTCACACGTTGGCAGTACTTTTTCAGCTGTCTGCTAATAGCAATCCCGTATACACTCGTCTTGTACTGGTAGTTTCAACACCAGTGTATGTCATATTTATTGCCTTTGCTGCACTATAACACATGTGCAAAATTTGTAAACAGTCATAGCACACAGAAACAGCTTGGCAGCGTTTTTAAAACAGGCTGTGGAAGAGCAACAAGATTAGTTCACCTCCCTGCGATTATGTTTGTCTGGCTGACTGGCTGGGTGTTGTGAAGCCGACTGAGCCTCACTGAATGAGAATGACTGCGAGAATGTGATATGACTGAGACTGGGAGGAGTGTAGTGTAGAGGGCCTAGTGTTGTTTGCGATTTGACCTCTCAACCGCCCCGCACAGGCCTGGCGGTTCGCATCACAGCCGCCGACTTGGAGGCCATGCCACAGTGAAGTAGCGCGCGGCTGTAGTGTTGCTTGAGATTTGACCTCTCAACCGCCCCGCACAAACCTGGCGGTTCGCATCACAGCCGCCGACTTGGAGGCCATGCCACAGTGAAGTAGCGCGCGGCTTACCTGGGTTTGTGTGTGCTCCACATGGACTACAGTGCTCTCTGCTTGCTCAAATGACACCTGATAGCAGACACTAGGCTACAGACAGCCCAATTTGACTTCAGTTGGTAGAGAAAATAATATTATGAGCTAGCGCTCTGTTGTCTCTGCATATTTGTCTCTCTGCCTGTCTTAATATTGTCTGTCTGTCTCTCTCTCTCTCTCTCTCTCTCTCTCTCTCTCTCTCTACATATCTATCTACATGGTGTATCCACCTTCCTCTCTCCTCTCTCGGTTTTAATTAATCGTAATTAAAGTTCGTGCTGTTTATATAATTGTTTTCCTCTGTCACCTATACTTTATCAATAACGTGCTGCCAAGGCCCCATATAATACAGCCGTATTCACACAAGAAAGTAATACATGCACACAATTAAGTCAGTTAGTATTATTAACACTAACAACATTTTTTTTTTTTTTTTTTGGGGGGGGGGGGAAAAAAAAAAAAATGAGGTAAAGATAAAGTAGAGATATAGAGCAGAAACGGAAAGATAGATATATAGATAGATAGATAGATAGATAGATAGATAGATAGATAGATAGATAGATAGATAGATAGATAGATAGATAGATAGATAGATAGATAGATAGATAGATAGATAGATAGATAGATAGATAAGAGAATGAGAGAGAGAGAGAGAGAGAGAGAGAGAGAGAGAGAGAGAGAGAGAGAGAGACAAAGACAGACAGAGAGAGAGAGACAGAGCTTTTTAAAAAAAATCAAATTAGCATCTTGCACGTCAATGTCAAGTTACAAATTTACCTTACATTACAATGAAAAATGTATACCTTTCCCACTATGTTTAATACTGATCCTTAAATCGCCGGGTAAAAATAGACATTATATTATATAGAATAAAAATTTAATTACTCGTTCAATTCGTGAAAAATCTTAGTCTTGTTTGAGTACAAACTGTTTGCTGCTGGTGAGGCACAAATCATCAACTAAGAGTCATCTACGCTGATTGGGCTTAATTATTTTATTCTGTTCTCTACTAAAAGGCTGTTTATAAGTATAACTCGCAGATGAAGCAATAGAAAAGTCACTGCTTTGACAAACAAATCAATCACCTGGACTTGGATATGAACCCCCAGCACATGTGTGGCTGTGCATGGTAAAGGAGTAGAAACAGAAACGAGGAAAGAGAGAGAGAGAGAGAGAGAGAGATGGGGAGATAGATAGATAGATAGATAGATAGATAGATAGATAGATAGATAGATAGATAGAAATGGAGAGAGAGAGAGAGAGGGGGGGAAGGAGGGGAGGTGTTTCGGTAGAAATAATCTTGAGAAAGGGTAAAGAGAGATTATAAACAGAGAAAGGAACTGGTAGATAAGAGACGATCGAAATAATTATAATGAGTAGGAGAAAGAGAAAAGACAGATGGATGGAAAAAAACACACACACACGCGCGCGCGCACACACGCATACATACCTGGTGATATCTAAATTGTAAAAGATAAATTTGGACATAAATCACTTCTGATTGCTTGGATCATTAACTCTCTAACATCAAGAATCAATATGTAAAGTTAAACAATATTCAAAAAGAGAACTGTTCTCCTCAGAGAGCTCTTTTATCACCTGTATTATTTACCATAATTATACACAAATGATTGTGCAATTACTCACCAAAGTGATACTCATTTATTGAAATTTGCTGATGACACATCAATTCTAGGATTAATAAGAGAAGAAGAAGCAAACTACAGGGAGACCATTCGTTGGTTTATCTATCTATCTATCTATCTATCTCTCAGTATCTCAACCTGGTTCCGCTACATCTCGTGTACAGACGACTGTAGATTCTCTCGCATCAGGAAAACCTGTGACAAATAATGTGTCACCACAAACACGTCTGCGAGCTGCTTCTTGCTGTTACGTATAGACCTACGGTTAGTTAAAGAATACAGCTGTTGTACGTCAAATTAAACAGCACCAAAATGATTTGCGTGATCTGTGATTCATGATACATTTGCAAATGGAGAATGTCAGGGATGAAAATGTGACATGCTCAGTTCACGACTACCTGCAAGCCTAAGTGTACGGCTACACCAAGCTAAACCAAGCGTGGGTCGACAGTATCATAAGACAAAGTTGTCGATCCTGGTATATCTTGCCCAAGCAACACAGATGCCAGCCGAAGCATGTGATGCCAGGATCAAAGGTCACCGGTCAGCGGGGAATCGCTCTTCGCACATACACGCGAGCCTAGATTCTGGCTTGGCCAGCTATCTAGGTCAAATTGTGCCCAGCGGTTATGCGATTAGCTAACTTTTCAAATATTTAAAAAACTACGCTGATTTCATATATAATTTTTATTGTGACCCTATTTTATTACTATCTGAGACTAAATATACTACTTGGATCTATACTTATGAAGGCATTCTGGAGAAAAGTGTGTTTAAAGTTTTGAATCGAGAGCCGGAAAACAATGGCGGTCGTCCAACACAGATCAAGTTTTGCCTCCCCATAGCAAAACACAGAAACCGTCGTGCGACGCGGAAGCTGGTAACCGTCGCACGACAGCCGGTTTATCTTCAGAAACGATTAACCACTGAAAATTGGATCTCCGCATATTGCCTGTGTATGGCCAGGATGCATGTATGAGTTGGTATATTTTCAGCTTAACACCGGTGCGTAAACTGTTCTCATTTCAAACATGCATTCATTGATGATTATCAAGAAAACTTGTTCAGTAAAGTTAACACTATGCTCACCCTCTACTGACACATAGATCACAAATTGAGACCTGGAGAGTCATTTAAAATGCACTTTTGTGTATTGAAGAAGTCAGCTCTTCTGGTTATGCTAAAAAGATCAAATTCACATGGCATGTATCCCAATACATTGTACCCTCATTAGACCGTATTACTCACAATCGTTTTCACTGTACATGAGCTGAACCATCTTAAGTGTGAGCAAAAATGTACCTATCGTGCATTTATCTGTTCTTTACATTCGACTGGATGCTATGATAAAGTATATGTACAGACTGCCGAAAAACATCTTGGATGGACACGCTAAAAGTATGCCTGGACGTACGATAATTATTACAATCACATGCGCTACTTCAATGTGCCGGTGTTTTCTTCTTTCTTTCAGTCCCACAATTTTTTATTTTAAAAAAAGGCTTACTCTGCTACCGTTGATATGCAATGACAACATGACTCTACATGTAGCTTGTTTTAATACTGGCGGCACAGCTGTTGTATCGGATAACAACTGACAAAAAGTCTTGTGTTGATCTCTCTTACTATATTTTTCCTTGATAGTATATGAGTAATTGTGCGATTTGCATAATCATGCCATGCGTTATGTGGCGCAAGCATGGACGTAGGTAGAAAGCGTGTTCATTATAGATTATACATAGTCGCCAGCTGCAGCAGCCTGTGAGATCGAGCGAGCGAGAGGGAGAGAGAGAGAGAGAGAGAGAGAGAGAGAGAGAGAGAGAGAGAGACAGACAAGAGACAGACAGAGAGAGAGAGACAGAGAGAGAGAGACAGACAAGAGAGAGAGAGAGAGACAGAGAGAGAGAGAGAGAGAGAGAGAGAGAGAGAGAGAGAGAGAGACACAGACACAGACAGACTGAGAGAGAAAAAGATAGATAAAGAGAATATGAGCGTTAAGTAAATTACTAGGTAGAATAGATAAATTCATGTATTTGGACTTCTAATTTTAAGGGACGCTGAGCTCGTTACTATTATGGCAATGTTATTTTTATATTACAATTAAACAAAATGGAACGTTGATAGTTTTTTGATATATTGCTTCTTGAGTTAAAACAACAACACCACTACCACCGCCACCAACAACAACAAAAGATCAATGCACAATGTATGGTCTTTTTTGTTTTATTTTTTTGAGACGATGTCATGTAGGCTACAATATAGATGTGGGTTTAGGTCCAAATGGTTTTATCCAAACCAGGGACAAAAGCGCATTCATTAACCATTATAATCGATACAGTAATCAGCGGTACCAAATTAGTTGAACATAATTAGGGGTTGAAAAAAAATCTTTGGTCCCATTGATTTTATTTTGAGGTCTAATTTTAAATGTTTTAATTAACTTTGTAAAATAAAAAGACCTCGATGGGCAACATCTACATGGAATCGAAACATTAAATAAGACGTAGTGATGTCCCTGTACGTTGTAATTTGTTTTATGACCAATCCTGTCAGCAAACTCAAGTTAAATAAGTTTAATAACCTAACAAGGTCATGCAAGCAACGGCGTTCTTGCCTTGAAATCTAACAAAAGTGTCAAATCCGCCAAACCCTTAAAAAAAAAAGGCACTCACTTTTAGCCTCGGAGAAGATTGATCATGTATAGTAGGCTCACTTGATAGAACGATTATGTTTGTAAGAATGTAATCGATCGTCCGATATTGTTGGTTGGAAGAATGTGTAAACATTTCGCTATCTCTTCAATCGATATATAGATCTATATTAAATATGTGAAGATGAAACGGAAAGAAGAATGTCCTCTCCTAAACACTACAAGTGAGTACTTCTCTCTTACAAGAGAGAGACAGAGAGAGAGAGAGAGAGAGAGAGAGAGAGAGAGAGAGAGGGAGAGAGAGACATAGACACAGACATGCTAAGAGAGAAAAAGAGAGATAAAGAAAGTATGGCCGTTAAGTAATTTACTAAATAGAATAGATAAATTCATGTATTTGGACTTTAATTTAAGGGACGATGAGCTCGTTACTATAGTATCATGGCATGTTATTTTAATATTATAAATATACTTAAACAAAATGGAACCTTAATAAATATTGTTTCTTGAGCTAAAACAACAACAAAAGATCAATGCACAATGTATGGTCATCTTTTTGAGACGATGTCAAGTACAGTATAGATGTGGGTTTAGGTCCAAATGGTTTTATCCAAACCAGGGACAATCGCGCATTCATTAACCATATAATCGATACAGTAATCATCGGTACCAAATTAGTTGAACATTGATAGGGGTAGAAAAAAAAATCTTTGGTCCCATTGATTTTATATTGAGGTCTAATTTTAATTAACTTTGCAGGGTAAGAAGACATCGTTGTGCAACCGCATGAACATCTATATGGAATCGAAACATTAAATAAGACGTAGTGATGTCCCTGTACATTGCATTATGACCAATCTTGTCAACACACTCAAGTCAAATAAGTTTAATAACCTAACAAGGGCACGCAAGCAACGGCGTTCTTGCCTTGAAATCTAACAAAAGTGTCAAATCCGCCAAAATCTTTAAAAAAAAACCAATACACTCACTTTTAGCCTTGAAAAAGATTCATCACTTGATAGAACGATGTGTTATAATAATAATAATAATGTAATCGATCATCCGATATTGTTGGTTGAAAGAATGTGTAAACATTTCGCTATCTCTTCAATCGATATATCTATGTGAAGATAAAACGAAAAAAAGAATGTCCTATCCTAAACACTACAAGTGAGTACCTCTCTTTTACTTCCTCCCATTTTGCTACTAAATAAAGAAATATTGACCCGGCGCTCGGAGAAGTCAATAATCCGGTACTTCAAAAGATTGCATTATCGCCCACTGGTGTTTCCGAGGCAAATAATGGTGATAAATCACCATGAAGGCTATGAAGCCCGTTGAAGGGATCACTGTAGGAAAATAGATCTTTTGTAAGAGAAAACGCATTGGTAATAATTATGCCCACTGCCCATACTAGTAGTAGTACTGTACCTGGTAGTTTCGATATTGAACGGAGCTATAAAGTATCGTGTACCGGTATATACGTGAATCCACAAACAGCACATCATATATACATTAAGATGTATGTTTGCTTACTTATAATAATATTGTTTGGTGGGGTTTTTTTTTCGCGGGGGGTGGGGTGGGTAGCGACTTAATATTGATAGAGCTTGCGACTTGAATCAGGAGGTCCTAGGTTCGATCCCCGAACAGACCAACCTTGTTTTCTACATAGGTTTGGTGCCAGTCAGTGCATGGTTGAATAATGTGACCAGCTCAGACTCAGTCAGAGTCAGACAACCCTTGTCGCACTAACTAATACGCCCCCATGTTGAAATCTACGGTCTTCGCTCTCAACCCGGGTTAATAATAATTTATGTCTTCTAAATTCGACAAGGGGGAAAAAAGCCTTCGGAACTAAGTCACGCCATTAGTCTCCATGTGTAGGTCAACTCAATTGTCTGAGCCTTTCTTTTACTGCATTTCTATTCTATTTAAACATACAAACTTAATACTTCTACAATTTGAACGTGTGGTAATCAGTAGAATGCATAGAATTTTCTTTGAAAACCCTTTGGTTTACGTGTACAGGTGATGTTGTTGGGTTGGTTTAACGTCCAACAGCAGCACTATATAGGCTATATTGTGGACGGGCCGCAAGACGAACGTCTGACAATTTTATGTGCTGCCACGTGTACAGGTGATACTGGTTGGTTGAATTTAAAATAATATATACATAATTATATGACTGTGTATTATTATTTTCAATATAAAATATCGCCTATCTATATAATAATTAAATTGTTTCTACAATTTCTTCCACGGACTAAATTTCTATATCCTTCTCTAGTTAGTTTGCATGATTGACAGAAAAAAAAACAACCCGTAGCCGTAGGACAAAAAATGCTTAGTGCGAATACAATGACAAAAACGTATTGGTGTATTTTGAGGAGAACAAAGTGTACGGATTGGCAGCTCTGCTAATTCATTACGATACTGCTAGTAATTCGTTCACAATAACTGTGTTGCTATAGTGTGAAAAGGCCACATATATTCCTCTCTCTACAAACTCAGCTCTAATTACATGTGACATACATTGTCTCCGTGCTATTTTCTTTTTACTATGGTAGAGTGATATCTGTAACAGATCAAGCTAAACAACACAACACACGCACATTTATTCTTATTTATCCATTTAGTAAACGAGTTGCACAATTTACATTATTCTAATGCATAAAAAATAGTGCCTTGTCTTTACTGGTGATGAACCATGGTAATGAATTGCAATTTGTATGGAATTTAAAAGAAACAGTAATTATGATTTCTAAACTAATCAGCACTTTGTTGGTGTTACGTTTAACTGTTAGTGTTACACTGTTCTAATACAAAATGTACCAGGATACTACCAGTATGACAAAGGTACATGTAATTGTAATTGAAAATCCTTAAGTATGCAAGGGCAGTTACTTTGGTAACATTGTTTCTCTCACTGAATTTTTTTATTCAGGTTAGATTTCTTCCCTTTAATGTTTCATTGAGATAAGATAAGATAAGATAATCCTTTATTATCCCGTAGGGAAATTTTTCTTGGTCATACATACATAAATACACCTTTACAGTTTCATTGATAATAGTTTCTCCTCACTGAAATTTTTTTATTCAGGTATACATAAATACACCTTTACAGTTTCATTGATAATATTCTCCTTTCTTAATTTAATGAACAGCTGTTTACGCTACATGCATTTCTTCAGATGCAAAGTATCCCAATATCTTCATGTACGTGTTAATTTATCAAATGTCTTATTTCGGTGATTGATCTTTGTATTGACTATAGAAAAACGTTGCACCTTCATGTAACGGTAGTTATTTCCTACTTGTTATATCTGGTATTCAATTTTGAATGACATGCAGGGATCATTTTCTTAGCCAAATTCTTTGACTATGTAATCAACAACCCAGTTTCAGCTGTGTTTATTTCATGATTTGGGATTATTTTTTGCTTAAATGTTCTAATGATTGACATTTTGTACCAACCATCCATTCCACTTTATTTCTTCTTTCTCAAGCAGAAATCCTTTATGTTTAATTATAAGTAAGAGTAAAAATTATTTATAAAATAATACAAAGTAATATGTACCAACTTTCAGCATACATAGTAACTATAAAACAGCTCATATTATTGTATAATTACTAATTAATGATTTTGTGTGTGTTCCTTTCAAGATTTTGACATGTACATTACTTAAAAATTGGATATTGGGTCTTATAATCTTAGAGGCTGATCATAGCATTGAAAAAAAAAAAACCAGAAATGAACGATAAATCAATCCACAATCTTTTATTACTGGAAAATCAAAATAACTATCACAAGAAAGCCACAACTATCATTATCAATAAGTGTAGCCATTTGCAACTATAACAATCTCATTCATACCCAAAATTACTATGCCACAAGCATCAAACCATTGTTTCTGACTTACAAAATCTAAAGTAAGTTGATAAAAAAAAATCTGTTGTTACAATGAGCATCCCTCTCATCAAAGTTGTATCTTGGTTTTCAGTGGTACTTGCAATGTCTGTGGTACTCTGCAAAAATAAACAAGATTTAAAAGATTAAAAATCATCATCTTCTATTAAAACAAAATTTATAAGATGTAACAGCTTTTGCAAATTTCAGAGTGCAATTTATTTGTAGCTAACACTCAAACCATAGTCAGGAAAGAAAAGTTCTCCTGTGGATTCCGCTTAAGACTTTTGGGGAACTGCCTTTAAGTCTATATTTATCTTAAGTTTTTAACATTTAACAGTGTCTGTACAGTAACCCCCCCCCCAGAATAATTAGAGTTCCAGTTGTTGTTGTTGAGTTGGTTTAACGTCCAACATCAGCACTATATAGATTAGAGTCCCAGGAATAGTTTATATAAAGCCATGTTCATGTACAGTGGCAAATTCAACTGTACATGAACAGCTTTTTACCATAAATAACAATGGAAAGATAGAAATACACTGCAGCCTGGTTAACGTCAGAAACAGATGATCATGCTTATTACCTAAGATTTATTAATACTTTGCTATTTTTTTCTTTAAGTAGCATCAGCAAGTTAACCACTTGAGTGCCTTCGGATCAAATTCGACCCCTATTAATTTGGAGGAAATAATATAAATTTACATGTCCATTGACGGGAATACTGAATGGCTGTCTATTTTCATTCACTGGTTCAAATCATCCTTCACTCTGCCACTTTCAGAGGATAATACATTGGAGTTTAAATTAAAAAGGTATGTCAAATTCATCAACAGTTATGGGTACATCATCTCTAAAAATATACCCGTCCCGAGCACTTAAGTGGTTAAAGTTTAATTTTAGTATCCAGCTCAAATAAAATACTTGTTCAAAGATTTGAAATACCTATATCAAAACTATAAAATATCCCCCTTACCCCTCCAAAAAAAAGTTAATAAGACATTTTAATTTTTATGAGTTTATAAAATTCTTCAGTAAATGTTTTATTCTTAAAAAAAACAACAAAGATATCCCATTAGTGTGGCCACTCCCCAGAGATAGATTTCCCCCCCGCACTAAAAAGTAAAATTGATGAACAAAAAGTGCCCTCACTTCTTTCATTGTACATGATACCAAAGTATATGGCTGAAATACACATGATAGCTTGGCCATAGGGAACAAATCCAGTGTGTCTAACATGAAGATTCTTAGCAGCCCAGCGCCAGTAACCTGGTGGAAACAATTTTTTTTATGTACCAAGAACACAAATTTAAAGCTTATGGTTATACATGTCATTAAATATAGTAAATCTGACAATTATAATGTAACCTCTATAATTTATCATTTATTCTACATTTAGGGTTCAATATAATCCGCTTATAACCCATTTGTCACTTGTGAAGTTCAGATGATTCAATGAGGAAAAAATGACATACTAGGTATGTCATATATGTCATATCAAAGGGATAAACCTCTTGAGGACAGCCTAAAAGTTTATATTAAAAACACTGACTGTAAAGTAAACAAGGGGAATTGATGCTTTGATAATTGTTTAACTAAAAGACGATTCGTCTTAAGCAAGTCCTACAGTGCAAAAGTTGTTTTTGTTTTAATTGATAAAAAGGATTGGTGTGTAACTATTTTTTTAGATTACCAATGCTTACTTTTTCTTTTAAAAAGACAATCCAATAATAATCTTCTTACCTCTGTGAATGGCCGCCCAAATGGCTGAAGGTCCCTTGTTTCGTCGTCCAAGCCAATCTCCGAGCTCTCCAAGCTTCACTTGGCCAAATGGAGTATCAGCTGTGAACAAAAACAAGTTTTACATTTTTACTAGTACATGTATAACTATAAGTATGTAAGCAATAAAACCATATTTTTCAAACTGAAAATATGTGACTAGTCCAGACGATATGGGTATAAAAAAAGAAGCAAAAGATTAATGATTATTAATTATGTAGTTTCCTTGGCATGACTAGAGCCAGAGCTTGCTTACAAGATTATTCTTCTGGAACCCTAAGTCCCGCTGTAGTCATCTTTTACTGTACAGAACTGTGGTATCTGCTTCAATCAGCATGAGTTTACGATCAAGATATAGACTAATGATAATATTGATTGAAAAAGGGTAGCATGCTCCACTTCAACACTATGAAGGCTGTATACAGGTCCCAATACTAATGTCTGACAAATTTATGTGCTGCCTCAAAGACTAAAGAGACAAGAAAGTCAGGATACCATGACCCCTGTCTCAGCCTTTCATGTTAAATGCTGTCGCCAATTCAAACAATAGGGGACGAAATTAAAGAAAAAAAAATGAGAAGAGACACCCTGTTTCTGGTTTTAAAGCTCATGGGTCATGCTATTTTTATTTTTTTCACAAAGGGATCTTTATAAAAAGAAAGGACGTACTTATATAGGCTACTGGTGTGAGTGGTAGCCTCTTGCTGAATTATGCTTTCAAAACATTAATCATGCACCGAGGAGTTCAGCATTTTGATAAAAAAATTCATGCTGATATATTTGAGCCCAAAGACTTACGTTTGACAATTTTATGTGCTGCCACACACGAAACGGAGCGGGAATACCATGACTCCTGTCTCAGCCGGTCACATTATACTGACACCGACCTAACCAGTTACAGGGGACGAATATCGAACAAATAAATCTGCCGATCATGGGATTAGATCCGCGGACTTCCTGATCTGAAGACCAACGCTCTACCACATGAGCCAGTTCGCCCCTCTTGTGTGTGTGTGTTTTTCTTTCCCCCTTTAGTTCTGCCTTTCTTTAAAACTCCTTTTTGACCCAGTCCTATTAGGGAGGCCCGATGGCCCAGGGGTAGAACATCTGCTTCCAACGCAAAAGGTCCCAAGTTCGAATCCTGGCTGTTGCGTTCCCTACTGGTTGGGTCGGTGTCAGTATAATGTGACCGGCTGAGACAGGAGTCATGGTATCCCTGCCCTGTCTCGTGTGGCAGCACATAAAATTGTCAGACGTCGTCTTGGGGCCCGTCCACAATATAGTCTATATAGTGCTGATGTTGGACGTTAAAACCAACTCAACTCAAGTCTTTTTTTATCCCCCCTCTTCTCTGTCATATTTCGTTACCTTTATCCCTCCTCTCTCCCTGTCTTTTTTTTATCCCTTGAACTTTCGGTCCTGTCACAGAAAGTGTATATATATATACAAGTCTTTCTACATCCACCTCTCCTGATCTCCGCTTGAAATTATCCTCCTCTCTCTCTCTCTCTCTCTCTCTCTCTCTTTTAGTTTTAGTTTTATCCTTAGGTTTTCTTTACCTATCTCCTCTGTTTCTATTAATCATTCTATATATCCTTTTATCTTCCTTCCACTATTCTCTCGATATTTCTCTTTTTCTTGAAGCCTGATGTTTTCTGTTAATCATTTGTTATCCTCTCATTCTTTTTCCTATTTCCATTCCTCTTTCTTGCTCTCCTCCATTGACTATACCATGTTACTTTTTTCTGTCTTTCTTCATCTTCTCTCCCTCTCACTTATCACTCACTACATGCCTTTCTTTACCCCCCCCCCTTCCTTTTCTCTCCCATCTTTCCTTATCCACCTTCTCTATCTCGTCCAGTCTGTTTTGTTGTTTTGTTTGATACCCTGTACCCAAGAACGAACCTGATTGGTCCAGGTCTACCTGCTTTGTTAACACTTAGTTGCACAGGATCTTGGGAATGAGGAATCTATTTATGGTACTCCCCTGTGGATTTCTTATGTATATATATATATATATATATATAAGGTTTTCCTAAAATAAATGTAAACAGAAATAATTTTGTAGTTTCCTTGGCACCGTACCGAACTGTGGTATCTGCTTCAATCAGCATGACCACAACACTGAAAACTATTATCAAAGTTTCTATTTAAGCATATTCATCAAGATATAGACTAATGATAATATTGATTGAAAAAGGGTAGCATGCTCCACTTCAACACTATGAAGGCTGTATACAGGTCCCAATACTAATGTCTGACAAATTTATGTGCTGCCTCAAAGACTAAAGAGACAAGAAAGTCAGGATACCATGACCCCTGTCTCAGCCTTTCATGTTAAATGCTGTCGCCAATTCAAACAATAGGGGACGAAATTGGAATTTTGACCAACCATAGCTTTGAAACAGGAACCTCCTGATCAGGAGACCAATCCACTTGTGCCAGTTTGACACCCCCTTCAGCCCAATTGGGAATAGGAGGTCAAAACTATAGTCCACGTTAACTTTCTTGAGAATAATGGGGAAGGGATTATATACTAGATCTAGGTTAGATCTAGGTTTTGGTTGTACTTAATTTCAAATCATATCCATCATTCCGTGTGACATGCTCACAAACCGTTTTCTTTGAAATTGTATACATATGATCTTTTTCCTGAAAGTGAAATATCATGTTCGACTAGCCTTCTTAAACGGGGTCCGATAAAGATGAAGAGATAAAGACAGACAAAGAGAGATAGTCAAAGAAAAGGAGAGTGAGCCCACCAGAGGACTAAATTTCAGTGTGTGTCACTGTGTTTGTGTCAGACAAGAAAGATAGAGCTCAATGCAAACGATTGTCTGGTGGAGTTACTGATTGGATCGGGATATATACTAATGATTAAAATTACAAGTTTAGCTTTAAAATCAAAATCTATATAATCTAAACCTAGATAAGATACAGTAGAGTTCAGATCTAGATCTACCTCAACTTTCACTTCTAAAGTGCGAATCCAGAAGGTCACGTAAAGTCTAATCTTAGAACTTAACTAATAGAAGGATCGATGTAAACCAATAAGCCATTACAATTGTTTCAAAAACGCGTCAGACTTACGTTTTCCATAATAACGACCGGGCATGTAAGGCCCGTGGACTTTAGGATTGTATTCCCTAGGGTAGCGTCCAGGCTGGTACGACGACATTTTCTCAAGTTCACCAAGACAAGAGACACTGAATCTGCAACCGGAAACAGGGTTAAACTTTCTACTTTTCTAGATAAGAAATTAGGAAGTGTCTATTTCTTTAGAAAATAATTATAAGCTTAGTAAATAGGCAAAATGATACTTTGGTTGGTGATCCAACTATTGGGAGGATTAGCCTTTTGGCTATTTGTCCGTCTACTGGACAAGTAGCCACTTCCTAGAAATCCGAAGTCTTTTCTTTTCAAAGCTTAGAAGTATCCCAAAAACAACTCTTTAAAATAAAAGGCAGAAAAGATGTAAACAACTAAGCTTAGAACCTGTGGTATTAAAGTTTCATAATAAACAAACCCAGCTCAAGAGGATGGATCTAGTAGTTACTAGTTAGTACACTATACACTCTACAGTCATCCATGGCAAAGACAAACCAAGCTTGACAAGCAACAAATCATTGTAAGCAATACCGTCAATTAGGTTTCCATATGATCCCCTGTATAAATGCAAGATTTTGGTGCCTGCTCAACAGGAGAGAAAAAAATAGTCTGCTCAAATGAACTGCTGATTTTGCAATTTAAAAGAAAAACAACACTTGATCCATATCCTCTCAACCCTTTCACGACAAAGTGAACACTAGTTAAACATTAACATTATTTGGAATTAATTATGTAACTGTATCTTGTGTGCTGTCTTTTGTTTTAAATAATTAAGAAAGAAAAGAGACTTGCGTTTGAATTAATAAAGAAGACTGAAGATGTACAAAATATAAGTTTGTCAAACAGTTAGGCCATGGTACCACTAATATGTGGATACCTTGATAGGATGACATCTAAAACTCTTTTTAGTGTTTGGATTCTAGATCCAAGAACAACCCCATTTTTACGCTTGACTCTTTATCAAATTAATAAAAAATGTTACAGTTATCCGATTTGGAATTAAACTTAAGGCGCCCCTGTATTTAACATTTTATATGGGCAGGTAAAATTCTTCCATGCTAGGGATAAAACCAAAAGTGATCCATCGGCACCCCATCAGACTCTACTGTGCTACAATCATAGCAGCTCATCTGACGGTACCAGGAGAGTTAATAACATTAGAGAATGGAATATAACTGTTGATGGTGTGCAAAACTTTCAAAAACCATATGTTTAGTGAAGGAATACATGTTTCATCATCTTTTTTTTCTTAATAACTTATAGAATTAATTACTAAACGAGATGTAGGCCTATTATGAGAACAGCATGATGACCATTCATTTTCTACAGACTTTATATTAATATATGCCAAAGTTATGTTCAAATAAAAAAAATTAACATTTTTTATCGTTATTTTTTTTATCAGGTTTCTCATTTCACAACAAAGCTGGACTTTAAAAGTACCTTTCATAAGGCCTAAACAATCATAAGATATAGCATCTTATATTTTGGATCATATGCCATGGAAAATAAGACCACTACAAGCTTGAAGCCGGTAACGTCAGCCATGGCACAGAAAGCCAGGCCACATGATCAGGGGGGTGAAGATGCTGAGACACACACCATCAAGAAAGACGCTTTTCAGGTAGACACAGGCATGATACCCCAAGCCACCCTAGAAGACCAAGGGTGCCTGGAGCTTCAGCAACTAGGGCTCAGTGTCTTCAACCAGGACGTGTTTGAGGAAGGTGATTTGCTTTTTTTTTTTTTTCTAATTTTAATGCATACCTATTGCTGTTTAACAAAGATAATAGGAAATTGCAATACGACTCTAATAGGATTTTTATTTCAAGAATTATGTTGAAGTCTGAGAGGTCCTTTCTTGATATTCATGATTTTAAATTATGATGTGATTCCATCAGGATTTTTTTTGACAATAGTCAAATTTTGGAGGAATAGTCGTAGAAGCTAATTCAGTTAATTTATTACTCTTACATATATCTTTTTTTTTTTACATTACTTATAACTCTAATTCTATGTACCTGTATTTTGTAGAATTGTTCTCTCTACCATCAATAATCAATTCATGTGAATGCTTTCTAAATAATGCCAATTTTTTTAAAATAAAGGTATAATTATGAGTACATTTAATTTTAACAGCAGCAAAGACATAACATTTTTTTTGCAACAAAACACTAAATATAAAAAAATAAAACAAAATTTGCAGGCATAATGGAACAAGTGGATCATGCCCTAGCTCAAGAGGAAGAGTCGAGGCTACGCAAAATACTTCAGAGAGAACTGACCACTGTCAATGATGATATCAAGTAAATTTTATGAAAAAAGTCTTTAACGAGATAGTTGAAGGTTTCAGTTTTATAATTAATAAATTTTATCTAAGTGATTGGTCCTTTGCAACAGCTTGAGTCAATTTTTTGTCTCAAATTCAATATTTTTCTGAGTTTTCATATGAATGAAATGCATTATTGCACTGAGTTAGCGTGGAAACAGTGGCTGCCTTATCAGATTATGTATAAAATGGAAGTTAGTATTGAATTTTTTATAATCATTTATGGAATTACAAAAGCTGTAATTGAAAGAGGTATATTGTGGCTAAAAATTATTTTCTTGTATGTTAATTCAACATATCTTTACACTGTGACTCATAATTGTATGCAATTTCAGGTTGGCTAAAAAAGATCTTGAGCATGTGAATAGAGCTGAAATAGATCTGGAATCCAAGGATAACTTAAGTAGAGAACAATCTCGCCAGTTGGAGTCCATGAACAAACAGAAGCAAAACAAGGTGAGCAAAAATACTAATTTTTTCTTTTAATTCTGAAATTTTCCCTCGTTGTTAAAAAGCACTTGTAATAGATTTTTTTGCACCTGAATGCTTTATACTTCCATCAAACTGTGATTATAATTTCCAAAGGAGGAGGAAAAGTAGTCCTAAAATACCACTAGCTTAGAAAATTTTAAGTTAAGGATATTCAAGGGAAAAGCAGGAACAAAATTTGTTCAGAAAATCATCATAATGAATATAAATGATAAGTTTAACAATACTATTTGTAAACTGATATTGTATAGTTTAATAATTATGTAATTAATTTTGTTAGCATAAATAAGAATAGGCAAAAACATACATTGCCTTTTTATTTTTTTTACCTTTATAATTTTTAAATTATTATTATTATTATTATTATTATTATTATTATTATTATTATTATTATTATTATTATTATTATTATAAATATTATTATTATTATTATTATTATTAACCCCCCTCCCTCCCTGCCACACACACACCCTTACTATCATTTATATTAGTTTTATTTAAATTGCGCATAAAAAAAGTAATGAACTCTTCTTCTTTATTCTACATTATGCTAATCCATGCATGTTATTTACAGATTAAGCAATTGGCCACCTTGAGAGTTCGGAGGGAAAATGTATTAAAAAAACTAAAAAGTTTTGATCAGCCTGCATCAGAATCTCAGGAAAACTCTGGTAAGTCTTCAAAATAAGTTAAAGCAATTTATTGCAGCAATGAAGGGAATTAAAAATAAAATGAGTCCTATGTATCAATGCCCAAGTTTATAACATTTTGCTTAATTTATTTTGCTTCGTAAGCATAGTACACAGTGTGTATTTCTTATAGTAATAAATTGTATATAAATATGAAAATGAATGTAGCAGTATATATATATTATATATATATATATATATATATATATATACTGCTACATTCATTTTCGTTTCAATTTTTTTATTTTTTATTTAGAGAGCAGTGTGTTTGATCAGGCATTTGATGTCAGTGGCAAGGCAAAGCAAGAGAGCAAACAGGAACAAATGATTCGCAAAGGGGAGATGACTCCTTTTGGAACTGTGATCAAATCAGGAACGTCTAAAGGACAATTCAACAGACTCATACTTTTCGTAATGATGGCCAGGGAGCCTCAGTCACAAAAAATTAAGAAAGACTTCTCAAAATATTTGAAGAAGAGGAAAGAAGTTTCAGTCTCTGAGCAAAGCAGTAAAAAGTCTAATGACTCTGAAAATGCCAAGGAAGAATCACTCTCAGAAACAAGTAAGAGAAAGACAAACAGGTTTGATGAGCGCGACTGGAAAACTTATGACAAAGACAGCTGGGAAAGGCCAAAAAGACAAGCATCAGGCAGGATTCACCACAACTTCAGAGAAGACAACCAACTTAGCGATGAAGAGAGTTGGAATAGGTAAGGTTTTAGATCAAAGCCCACAGACGGGCTTCAAAATGTTATTGTGTTTCAAGCATGAATATTTTAATTAATTTTTTTTTAAAGGATGTTAGCAGATCTGGAATTCAATGTGTTTTGTTTTTGACACAAAATTTTTATGATTGGGATTTAGATTTATGAATAATATGACTATAAATATTACTTAAGATGTAAGTTTTGTGTATTTGTTTAAAAGTTGGTAACTCCTTTAGAATGAAATCTTAACCTTAACCATACCAGACTAATGATCAGATATAATTCTGTTTCAGAGAGTGTGATGAACTCATGGACTGTGATGACGCTCAGGATGATTACAAGCCAAGCAAGGAGGAGCTTATGGAGGGATCGAGTGAGGATGACCAGGCTGAAGATTCAGGTGACATTTTTTCAGAATATGTTGTGTCACCTGCTTTGAGACTGATGATTGGGTGTGACCCATGAATTTTGTAAATCAAGTTCTTAATTTTGTAATACAGAAAAAAATAGCAAATTTTCTTATAGTGTAAAACTCTGAAGTGTGTCTCCAAATCCTAAATTATTATATGAGAGTAGGGGATCTTACATTTCATCATTTTGGCTTAGCTTTTGAAATGTAGGCACAATTAGTTCTATTGTTTTTCAGCTGGTTTATCAAGGAGGGTAATTAAAGAAAAATGTTTTCCTTCAAAAAATCTCTTGAGACATTGAGAAATTGAAAAACTGGAAATTTTTCACAAATTTATTTTCTTGTTTCAACTTTCTATCCTCAGCTAATCCTAGCTTGTCCCAAATATTTTGTGATTCTCAAACTCTTTACACCCTGCAGCACAATTCTTTTCAACAGGATGTAGTTTAGGAAGATCTGCATTATTACTTATCTCCTCTTGAGATAACTTGATTCTATACCCTTATTATTTTTCAAGATTCAAAATGGACTCAGTAAAGCTGCATAAAAATGACCTAATATATATGCATATGTTTTCAATTTTACAGATGATGAGGGTGACCTTGGTAAGATTAAGAGGAGTGTTATCAATGGCGCTTGTAGGAGAAAGAGAAAGCTGCTGGGCAAGCGACCCAAACCTCCTCCCAAGTATAGAGGCAACAGTGATGAAGAGAGCCCTCCAGAGAGGATGAAGGTGAAGAGGGATCTTACAATACGGAGAGAGAGGGATGATGCTGATCCAGAGGATTATCAGGACAGGTTGCTGAGGTAATAACATTTGTTTTGAGATTGTGTTTATGATGCCCAACAATTATTTTACTGTATATTTGAAAAGAGACAGTTCAGCTCTCAACACATCCCACTCAGGAAATGATGTTGAGCGTCTGTATAATATTAACCAGGTGAACAGTCATGCCACAGCCCATTTTTTCACACCCAGTCACCCGTGCCAGACCCAGACTGGCCATCTGGCCGTTGGGCGGCCTTCAAAGCACTGCAGGGGTTAAGATCACTCTTATTGTAGACTTGGCCTTTAAACGTTTTCAATGAATGAATGGAAGATTGGTAAATGTTTTTTTGTTGTGTTTTTTTTGTAATACCTGTGTACAATTGTTTTCAGGCAACAAAAGCTTGATGCTAAAGAGGAAAAATCTGCAAAAGACAAGAAATCTGAATCTGATGAAGATGATGAAGATGAAGAATCTAGAGAATTTGATGGAGGACTGAAGGTGCCTCGCAAACTTTGGAAAAAACTGTACAAGTAAGCATTATACTATGCTCAAATTTTTCCATTAAGTAAAACTAATAGATAAACCTGTTTTATTTTATGACTTTGAACAATTAACATGCTGTTTTGTTTAAGTGGATATGATACTTGTATGTTAATTATGTTTTAAATAAAACGTTTATTCCCGACCAATTTTAAGTGTTCTTTATTATTCTAAAAACATACTAGGCAAGATACAATAAATGGTTTATTCCTAGTTAAATGTGAAGTGTGATATATACATGTTTTTGATTAAGTTCAGTATCAAATATGAAAGCTTAAAAGTGTTCTATGATTGTTCATTAGATACCAAAAGACTGGAGTCCGTTGGCTTTGGGAGTTACACACTCAGCAAGCAGGCGGTATAGTCGGTGATGAAATGGGCCTGGGCAAAACCATCCAGACCATTTCTTTTTTAGCTGCTCTACGATCAAGCAAAGTGAAAAACGTCAACTTTCCGTAAGATTAGAATAAATCCTCTTTATATCTCTTTGATAAAACATACGTTATAAGAATTTTTTTTTTCTAAGTTGCATCATTGAAAGACTCTGGTGCATCTATAATAAGTTTTGATAGGCCTAGTTAAAGTTATGTTTAAGTACTGGAGTACAATAGTTATTATTGTGCAATGGAAATATGTGAACATAGATTTTGTGCTCTGAGCCTAAGTCTTTATGGAGTAGAGTGATATAAAAATAAAATTTTTATTTATTAATTTTCTTTAATTCCATATGGTAATGTGTTCAAAATGTATTATAGCACACTGAATTTAGCTCACATATTTCTTGAATCTCAATCTCAATCCAGGTACAAGGGTCTTGGGCCGACTATCATAGTTTGCCCCACAACAGTGATGCACCAGTGGCTGAAGGAGTGTCACAAGTGGTGGCCGGAGTTTAGGGTGGCCATTCTCCATTCTTCAGGATCTTATACTGGCTCACAGGTGAAGTCATTTGAACTCATTAATTTCTGTCTTTGTTTTTTACTGTGATTATGATGGGTAAGAAATAAAAAAAAAAATTAATTTACTATAAAAAAAAACATCCATCATCATTCCAAAATGCGAAAAGAAAAAAAAAGTTATTTTGCTTTCTTTTATTACATTGTTTTATGTTTATCTTACTAAAAATAATTTTCAGTGCATTTCTAGCAGTTTTTGTTGTTTGTATTTTCAGACTGAACTTGTGCGATCTATCGCAAAAAGTTTTGGTATCCTGATCACATCGTACAGCACGCTGGTTATACAACAGGAAATGATTCTTCGATTCAACTGGCACTATGTTATCTTGGATGAGGGGCACAAGATTCGGAACCCAGATGCTAAAGTCACATTGTGCTGTAAACAGGTCAGTTGTATGTGAAACATTGAGATAATTTTATACAGCTGGTCCTTATCTCTCCATGATGCTTGAGATAGGGTTGTTCATGACTTCAACATTAGAAGTACATAACATTTTATTATTTTATCATCAGGCAGAAAAAAAAATATGTATGAAATATGTAAAAAGAAATGTGTATGTCCAATCGCTCATTTTAAAAACCTGCAGGTTTATGCATTGCAGTAATGTTGTCTAAGTAAAGCCTTTTATTTCTCAGTGTTTGAAAGACTGTTTTCTTTAAAGGTAATTTATTTTTAGTTATGGCTAAAGAAGTCTTTTTGTTTTTGTTTTAGTTTTGTTTTGGGTATTTTTCACCCTGATATGTATACTTTCTTACAAATATCAATTTTTGCCAATGATTAACAATGGATCTCATCAGTACTTCTTGAAAAAAAAAAAGCTTTTAAAGCTGATAATTTTGTTTTTGTGACAAATATTTGTAATGTTTTTCATCTTTGTTGACAGTTCCGCACACCTCACAGAATTGTTCTGTCTGGTTCACCCATCCAAAACAACCTGAAAGAGTTGTGGTCCCTGTTTGACTTTGTGTTTCCTGGCAAGCTGGGCACATTGCCAGATTTCATGCAGCACTTCTCCATACCCATAGTGCAGGGAGGCTACTCTAATGCCACTCAGGTCCAGGTATATTGCGGTTTTGTTTATTTAACATATGCATTTATATTTCACAAACAGTGACTTAAGTTTGGACTCTTTTATTTGAGTTGATTAACTGCATGTCTATGCTTTGTGGAGGTAGAAGGTAGTCTAGAAATTAGTTGTTACAATCACAGTCACGTAGTGCTTTAGCCTGGTGAGCAAGAAGTTAGCAGTTTAGACCTCATCTGGTGCGTCTGTTTCTTACGAGATTTGTTTCAGGAAACCTAGAGGAGGTAAAGCTGACGCTGATATAAATTGAGAACTGATGCTTGGTTTGGTTTATACTCAACCTCAAATTTTGTTGTTTGAACACTTTCTTTTTGTGCATTTTTTCAGTTCCAGAGACAAACTGAGGTATTCTCTATCAAAGATTTAAATCACAATTATGTTATATATTTCTTTTCTCATATTTTACTTACTAGTGTAAAAATTATTGAATAATTTTCATAACATGGCTTTTCAGGTTGAAACAGCATACCGATGTGCATGTGTCCTTCGGGATACAATCAATCCTTACTTGATTCGCAGAATGAAGGCAGATGTCAAGCAGAACATAAATCTGCCTGGCAAAAATGAGCAGGTACTATCCATACTCTTTCAAGAGAATGGTCACAATTTTTTATTTCTAAGGATGTATATGGAGTTGTTTATGTTCAATTAGAAAAAAATCAAGTTGTGTTAGCCGCTTAAAAGAAATATATTTTTTTATCTGTTCTTGCTTTTAAATATGAATAGTATTGTAAAGAATTGTATCAATTTTTATCATAAACTAATGTGCCGGCCTGGAAGAGCTTGAGAATGGTATTCTGAAAGATTTTTGTTCTCCAGATGACATTGCAAATGGAAGAAGAGGTTTTTGAAATAACTAAAAATAGCATTTATGCATATTTTTAAAGAAACATTGTAACTTGGGCTTTTAACACAATGGATCTTGTACAGCCAAAGTTATTAAATTTTAAAAATTTGTGGTTTTGATGTGTTTATATCAATGAAAAGTTTCCAAGGTGTTAAAAATAATCAGAAGTTAAAACCAAAGATATTTAAGATCAGATACTTTATTTTAAAATGGACTTAAATTCTAGATCTCCATGATTGTTTGAACATTTAACATCAGTGTCACTGAAAAGGACTTTTGGTAAATATTTCAGGAATATTTTTCTTTATTTTATCACTTCGAAGGTTCTGTTTTGTCGTCTTACTGATGAGCAGAAGAATGTTTACAAAGAGTATCTTGAATCGAGAGAGTGCAATGCGATCTTGCAAGGAAAATTTCAGGTAAAGTCAAAGTAATGCTCTCCATGAGTGGTTTCCCTTATAGAGCAGGCCTGCCAACATTACGGTTTGGGAGTAATTCATTACGCCAAAGTGCGGCAAATTGCGCCGTACAGTCGTTCCTTGCAATATTACGGCGAGTTGAAAATAGTGCAATCTATTAGACATTCTCAAGGCTTTATCATGTGGTGCTGACAGGCATTCAATGATTCACACTTTGCCTAGTGGATCATCTGATATAATAATTATCTAGATCTAAATTTTCTACTCTAGATTAAAGCTTGGTCGCTGAGGCATAAATCCATTACTGTAGAGTTCAATTTACAAATCAGTGTTTTCTCGTAGATCTATTAGACTCTCTATATTTAACTATTTCTGTGACTCTTATTGTCAAATAACATTATAACAGGGTTTGTAAAAAGAAAGTGTCCTTTCGTACACATATACCTCTAATGGTATTAATTAAATCCAAGATTTTTTCTACAGCAAATCTCTCTGTTTTAAATACTGTTTCACAAGCTGTGCCCCCATGAACCTTGTTTAGTTTGCAATTTACCCCTAGTGGCCCTTTATTTAATTAGTTTTACAAAATTCATTATCTACACTCCTCCAAACCTCTTTGGGCTTGGAGGCATGTGATCATCCCTAGTTAAAACCATAAAGATAATACATTTCTATTTTTTTTCCTTTATATCTTTGTAAAAAGCAGCAGTGTTTAGAAGACAATTTCTTTTTCGGTTTTAAGTTGGTCAAGGAGTCACATCGCATGTGCATGTTTCCTGCATTCTATTACTACAAAGTTCCAAACATTTCTCTAAGTGGCAGCTGATATTACTCTGAGACAAAATTTAGGTTGGGAGGCCTGAAAGGGTCATGAGAGATACTGCCGCCTAGAAAATAAATATATATTCCTCATAACTGTTCAATATCCTTACAACTTTGCTCTTTTAGTTGTTGTTTTCTTTTCTTTTCCTTTGTATTATATTGTTGGGGCTTATGTTTGCTTTGCTGCACATTTATTCTCATCCTATTTTTATCTTGGGAAGTCATAAAACGATTAGTATATCTCATCTCTGTTAAGTAGAAATTTTTTTTTTTTTTTACCTTGAAACTTACAATTTACTCTGATTATCAATCATTGTTATCAACACATGTCAATTACTCAGGAGTTAGAGAAATGTTTTAACTTTTATCATCTAATTTCAGATTCATAATGGTTTTTCTAAATGTTCTATGTTAAGATTTGTGGTGAATTGTTTCAAAAGTAAGAATCATTTTTTCTTTCTTTTTTTTTTTCATTTTATGGTTACCACCTTCACCACAACACTTGCCATTTACTCAGAAGTAAGAGAAATGTTTTAAGTTTTATCATCTAGTTTCAGATCCATAATGGTTTTTCTAAATTTTGTATGTTAAAATTTGTGGTGAATTGTTTCAAAAGTAAGAATCATTTTTTCTTTCTTTTTTTTATATTTAGGGTTACCACCTTCACCAAAATCATTTTTTTTCAACATTCCCCAGATATTTGCCGGACTGATTATGCTGAGAAAGATCTGTAACCACCCGGACCTGTCCACTGGCGGCCTGCAGCTGTTCAACCAGGGTCCCAGCGACCGCCCGGAGGACCAGTTTGGCCACTGGAGTCGCAGCGGGAAGATGGTGGTGGTGGAGGCGTTACTCCGGCTCTGGAGGAAGCAAGGCCACCGAGTGCTGCTCTTCACCCAGAGCAAGACTGTGAGTGCTGGCGGAAACTTTTCCTTTGACTTGTTATCTGATCTCATGATTCGCTCAAACTAGTCAT
Source organism: Elysia chlorotica (assembly GCA_003991915.1). NCBI lineage: Eukaryota > Metazoa > Mollusca > Gastropoda > Plakobranchidae > Elysia > Elysia chlorotica. The sequence goes on from RQTK01000863.1 coordinate 153,897, forward strand.
TTTATTTGGACTATTAAAATTTAACTGATACTGATTGAAAAGATTTATAAGATTTGCCAAGATGTTACTGTTGGGAAATGAGTAATGATGGGAGCAAAATTGTTGTTCCAGATGCGTTTTTTTTTTTAAATGGTCATCGGTTCTCAATTTCTTATTTATCTAAAAAAAATTGATTGGCTTTGAATTACTTAGGGTTTTTAGACCTACAAGAATGTACTGAAAATGTACTTTTCGATCACAAAAATATATATTTTTTTTTTAATTTTTGTATAAATAAATTTTAAAAATGATATTATACCTTCTTGCTTAGATGCTGTCTATCCTAGAGAAGTTTGTGCAAGAGCAGGAGTACAGGTACCTTTCAATGGACGGAGGGACGTCTATCTCAGCACGTCAACCACTAATTGATCAGTATAACAAGGTCAGCTGCTTCTGTTACTGATATGAATTACTAATACTACTATAAAAATAACATCTTGGAAATAACAGCGGGGTTCATCTATGTCAAATAGCCTTCAAATTGATTTAAATTCTAAACTTTAAATTAGTTCATTACTTAAAATATGTTCTCTCTTTTTTTTCTTTTTTTTTTTCAAAGTCTGATAATTTGAATTTGTGTCACTTTATGAATTTCAAAGTCCTCAAGGATTATGAAGTTTTCCAGACTGAATTTCACAAAACAACTTCATAAAATATAGTTACAACCTTTAAAAACAAATAATGAGAGCAAGATAAAGTAAAGTAACATTCACGGCAGTCATGTGCTATAAGGGATATCAAATTCAAGTTCTGGTCAAACACAATGCAGATGGTAAAAAACGGTTATAATTTACTTCCATATGCATGTGACTTCATCGTGGTTAGAAGGTATTTAGTCAATAATTTGTCCTTATTCTGTTACTTTTTACTAAGTCTAATTAAAAAGTATCTCTGAAAACATCTCCAGGATCCAAGCATCTTTGTCTTTCTACTGACCACGCGTGTGGGTGGGCTGGGTGTGAACCTGACAGGGGCTGATCGGGTCATCATCTTTGATCCAGACTGGAACCCCAGCACAGACACCCAGGCTCGGGAGCGGGCCTGGCGTATCGGCCAAAAGCGCCAGGTGACCATCTACAGGCTCCTCACGTCAGGGACCATTGAGGAGAAAATCTACCACAGGTGTGACACTTGAGGGGCACAAACAATTTTATAATCAAGCAAAATACTATCCTGCTCATAAAACAAAGTTTTTTAGAGCAATTTCTTGTAGGGAACACATCTTTTGAAAATAAAGAGAGATAAAACTTGTTTTAAATTTTTTTTTTACTTCTTTTTTCTATGTTTAAAAATAGGCTGCTTAAAGTCGAGATCTCTCTTGACTTACAGTAATTGAAAGTCAATGAGTTAATGTTTGTAAAACAACCTTTCTTGGATAATTGGAAGTAATTTTTTCTTCTAACTTCTTCCAACTTTCCCAGACAAATATTTAAACAGTTTCTGACAAACCGGATTCTGAAGGATCCCAAGCAACGGCGTCTGTTCAAATCTCAGGACATGTATGAATTGTTTACTCTTGGAAGTCAGGACAATGAACAGGGCACAGAGACAAGTGCTCTTTTTGCGGGCACAGGCTCTGATGTCAAGGTACCCAAGAAGTCTAGAAATAATCGTTTTGACGAGATGCAAAAACAGAAGCAAAAAGTGGAACAAGAGAATAAAGATGTGGAACCCCAAGAGAAAGCAGAAGATGAGAGAGCCTCTGAAATAAGTGGAAGGCTGGGAGACAGTGACATGGAGGAAGAAAAGACAGGCTTTGATATCACTGAAATTGAGCGAATGAAGGAGATGGCAAGGATGCTAAGCAGGAAGATTGAGATGGAAAAGCAAAAGAAAATTAACACTTTAACATCTTCATGCATGATAAATGAGGACAGCAAAGGCTCTGAGATGTTAATGGAAGGCAGGGGAGTAGTGAATGAAGAAGATCAAAACAGTCTTGGCAAGAGAATCAAAACAGTAGAGTCAGATTTAGAATCCCACAATAAAGCAGAGTTACCAGTGACAACAGAAATCTTTTTTTCCCCAAATGTAAAGGTTAAAGAGGAAAATGAGAAGGAGATGGGTGATGTGCGGCAAGAAGCTTCTTCTAGTTGTGTGGAGATAAAAAAGGCAAAATGGACAATTCCAAGTTTGAAGAAAAGCAAAAATGTGCACAAAGAGGTAAATACAGCAACATCCGTATCCAAAAAGGAAGAAAGTGAGCAAAAGATACCACCCGCCAGCAAGTCAGAGCATCTGTACAAAGAAAGAGAAGAAAGGAAGCACAAGAAGAAAAGGAAACATGGTGCTCGTAAGTTGTTTAGTTTTGTTCTCTTACTTTCATTGAAATGTTTATAAATATGGAGTTTATTTGTAATTCTAGAGAGACTATTATTTTTTGTTGTTGTGTATTTAATAGTCATTAAAACAAAATATGTATTTAAATATATTATAGGATTTTTTTGGTGGGGTTCTAATCCCATTGTTTCTATGAATCTATATTTCTGTATTAAGAGTATGTTTGCTTTTTAAATAGTATTTTTCTTTATATAAAAAGCCCTGATCTCAAGATCTGTAGATGATTATCTTTTCAACACTTATAAGAAATAATAAATTTATCACAAGCTTAATTGCGTCAGTAAGCACTCAGAACTTCTCTATTTTCCTTGCCAAATGATTTGCTTGAGGTTGCTTTCTCTATAGAGTTTAACGGCACCTAGGTTCTTCTATGGTATCCTTTACTGTGATGTGTTAGTTTGTTAATGTTATTCTTTACAACATTTTTCATCACTAGGTTTTGAAGGTGAGCGCATCCCCAACCTTGTGAAACATTGCCCTCTGGCTACATCTGGACCTGACGGGGATGATCAGGGGAACAGGACATTGCAGGCTGGGGAGAAACACACTGGCTCTGATCACAGTGGTCATGATGACTATGTCTTGAGAGAACTGTTTAAGAAAACAGGTAGGAAAATATGTGTTTTGAATTTTATTTTTTTAAGAATTTGTTTGTTTTTTATTGTTCTACTAGATTTCTATATTATTAAAGATTGTTTTTTTACTTTTTAAATTTTACTTGCATGAAAAGGATAATCGAAAAGTATTTTTTGTTGTTGCTTTTTTCATTTTGCTCAACATAATTATTATACTACTTGCTAAAAATAACTAAATGGCTCCCTCTTTTTCTCAGAACTGACATTGTTCATCAAACTTTCAATATTTTGTTAGTGTTTTTGTAGCCTTTCAAAGCTCTAGGTATGAATCTTGATGGCCTTTTTAGCTTATAAAATTTCTTTTAACATAGGCATAGATCCATGATTTCCATAACATCTAGTACACATGGTTTACATTGTCTCCCTCACCTGAACTTACCCCACCAGGTATCCAAGGAGCCATGAAGCATGACAAAATCATGGAGAGTGGGAGGCCGGACTACGCTATAGTGGAGGCCGAGGCGGAGAAGGTTGCTCGGGAGGCGGTGGCTGCCCTGCGGAGGTCGCGACACAGATGCTCCTCCGCTCTGTCTGGCAGACCGACCTGGACTGGACAGCATGGGACTGTTCCAAAGTAAGCTTGATACACACAGGGTTATGAAACTTTGATTGTTTTTAAAGAAAAATATCGCCCCAAAGTAAGCTTGATACAGGGTGATGATGAATTGTGTCAAAGATTTTTAACTATAATTATTTTCATGTTTAAAAATAGCAGAATACAATTTTTTTTTTTCAAATTTATTGCAGACCAAGATTTGGACAGAAGAAAAACAGTCTATTGGTGGGAAAGTCTAACAAACAAGAACCATCTCTTTCAAACCAGACAAGTACCTCAGATCAGGTTTGTTCTCTAATCATTTTTTTTTCCTTTTTCACTGTGATATATTTGTTTCAATTACTTTCAGCCAGAGTATAAGAAAACAAAGCTGGTAGAAGCAAACTTCACTATGAAACTTTTTTGTGAGTTTATATGCATTTCAAAATATGTTAGGCTTATCTTGTTAGGTCTTTTTTACCTACCAAAACTAAAGATAAGTAATTCTGAAATTGAAAGCTATAGAAATTTTGTTGATTGTGTTATTAGTACTATTATTATTGTCATTATTATTATTATTATTATTATTATTATTATTACTATTACTATTAGGCACCTCTCAATGTCATTCAGTGAAAAATTCATCTAGATGTAATTTCTTTTTTTCTCAAGACAAATCTACGGGAACAAGAGGAGAAAAAGGAGGATAGGTTGTTTGATGGCAGTGTGTCGGGCAATGTGTCTTTAGGTTCCAAAGGAGACAGCCTTTCTTCAAATGATCTTCTGTCCCGGATCAAAGCAAGGAAGAGAATCTCAACTCTCGGCACAAATGGATCTGCTGCTGATGATTACAACGAAGATGAAGACGACTTCCTTCGTCCTGACCGCCCTGCTCCTGAACTGACAACCATTGACTCCAAGGACGAAGACCTTCTGAAGGACATTCGGGACTATGTTGCTTTCATGGGTACAAGAGATGGTGAGGCAAGCTCACAAGAAATCGTCCTCAACTTTGGGAAACGTTTGCCTCCAGCAGAGGCACCCAAGTTCAAGGCCATGTTACAACAGATATGTGATCTGCAGACAGGAGGCGTGTGGAGGCTGAAAGCAGAGTTTAGATAACAGTAGTGCTACAATAAAGGATGAAAGCCTGTGTATGAGCAATTTTCATACAAACCATAAAGTTTATCTTATCACTTTTATGGCCCCTAGGTTCAAACACAATCTTTTAAGAAGTTATGGGCACAACATAAGATTTGAACCACAGACCTCTTACTCAAATAATCCAAAGCACTTTTGGCTAAGTAAGCCATGCAAAAGTATGCCAATTTTTTATATAGACATGAATGTGTAAGGTTCTGAGATGAGAAGAAATACATGTGGTATGTATGATGGGGAAAACTCAACCTATTCTAACATGATACATTGTGGTTGTGGCAGCAAAATATAAATTTTACCCCTCAGAAAAGAAATATTCTCAGAGGTGACACACAATTATCAACCTTCCTCTTAATGTAATATTAATGGAGTACAGTGGACCTCGCATATAGCGACATCGGACTCAACGAAACCTCGACCATAACGAAGACTATCTTAGGGACGGTGTTTCCCCCTTTTTAAAGCGTATAAAATGACCTTGGGTCTAACGAAGTGATGTAACGAAAACCTTGGACATAATGAAGTACTGGGCTTCAGTAGTGGTTGAGATTTCCAGAAATTTCAGGGAATACAGGGCTATGAAAAACTTGGGCGTTGCTCAGTACATGTGTTAAGATCAAGTTTATGTTCAACTTGTAGAGAGATCAGAAACAAGCATGCTCGACATGCTAAAATTGACTGGGTGCGGATGTCTAATTTTGCGTACTGAGTTATCAGCCGATTAAGGTTCTGACAGGTGATATCAGGCCATTCTCCCAGCTTTCATTGTGCCGCTGCCATAGCCATGTGCGCCTCTGTCTCTATCTCTCAAAACGTACATGTAACTGCACACAGTGTGGACTTTGTTGAAATTCGTCTGGTTTAGCAATTAAAAGTAGAAATGGTAGAAATTGTGGGCATTGAAAACAGTTTGTTTTAACAATGACAGTTCATAAAACGACTTAAAAATTAAATCTTAAATAGGCACTTGAGTGAGAATGTTTGGAACTAGAAGAAGATGGGGGAAACCACAAAAATGTGATGAAGAGAATGTGCATATTCGCAGAGGGAAAGAGAGAGCGATAGATAGTTGGTGGAGTGAATGAGATCAACTCCAACAGCAGCATGTGAAATCCAAGCCAATCTTGAGCCCTTGAGTTTACGCAGAGAAAAGGCAGCATTAGAACTCACGGAGAGATGTCTTAGACTGCCAAATAATAATGCAAAAAAACTTGTTGAAAACTGGAAAGGGAAAAGCAGGCTTAAACACCAATCTATTTTGCACAAGACACAAGAATTAAGAAAGAAATGCCATCTTCCTGAAACAAGAGCCCTAACAGAAAGAGTGATGAAAATACCACCTCACATACCACTTCTATGCCCAGAAATAAAACTTAATCTAATAGACGAAAATGTTACCAAGCAAACAGATCTATATGAACTAAAAAGAACAGCTGAGAGAACTATTGACAGCTACCCTCAAGATTGGATCCACATTTACACAGATGGGTCTGCCTTCAAAGCGACTGTAAATGCTGGATACGGTGTATTGATGTGTTTCCCAGATGGAAGTTCCAAAGAGCTTTATTCTGCCTGCGGCGAAACATGCTCTAACTATGAGGCAGAACTTAAGGGCATACAAGCAGCCCTACTCACTTTAAATGAAACCTTTCAAAGAAATCCATCCCTGGCAACACATACAGTTCTTTTCACAGACTCAAAAGCGGCCCTAGAATCCCTGGAAACTACACAAAACTCTTCAGAAACACTTGACATACTTCTAGAAATTAAGAGCATTCTCAATAAACATCCCATCACGCTTGTTTGTCAGTGGATCCCAAGCCATATCAATCTACCAGGAAACGAAAAGGCTGATAGACTTGCGAAAAAAGGGGCTATGCAAGAACAACCGCTAGTAAAAACAACCTACCAAACAGCTAAAAGAATTATCCGTCAAAATTTTAAAGAAGAATGGATGAACCAGTGGGCAAGGGGGACAACCGGTAGAATTGTGTACAAGTACCAAAATACAGTTAAACTTCATGATCCTATATACCTTCTTCAGAGGAAAGAGCAATGTGCTATTTTTCGCCTGAGAACGCAACACATCCCCCTCAACTTTCACCTGAACAGATTCAACGCAGAACACACACCACTTTGTCCTTTGTGTGATGACAGTTTGGAGACCGTGGAACACACACTGTTCCAATGCCCCAGTCTTAGCCAACAAAGACAACATTTCCTCCCTATGAGACCTGACCTACAAACGGCTTTATATTCCACCTCAGCGCAGCTACAGAGAACTGCTGCCTTTTTCTTCATGGCCCTAGGCAAAAGAGCGCAAGCTCAGAGGCTACTGGACTAGTAACAACAACAACAACAACAACAACCAAGTAGAATAGTATAGATATATATCACTATACAGGTTAAAAATTTGTTTCTATCATTTCCACTAAATGTATTGATAGATGCAATCTCTATGTTATCTCCAAGTTGATCCTAAGAAAAAATGTAAACATATTTGCTGGTAATTACACACCTTCATCCTGAAAGCCAAGATTTCCTTGTATTTAGGAAATAGGAAGAGCTAGACAAAAATATGCCATTTAGGTGTAATGTTAGTAATGGCATTTGACCTATACAAGTATATGTTTAGAGGGATAGAATGTTATGAAGATTTGATTTTGAACCATGTAGAAAAATTTCACAATTTATCTTTGTGTGAATACACATAAGTTTCAGATGTGCTCTACTCATTTTTATGTAAATAATGCAGTATTATTTGTCGCATAAGTATTGTACAATGATTTCCTTCCAACTAGGATATCAGAAGGCTCAGTGAGTAGAGCTATGGAGTGACAAACAGGAGATCCAATGTTTGAATCTCAGCTGTTCTATTTGTCTCTTTAAGGGACTCTTTACAAAACTTTTCAAGTACCGCTTGCTGATAAGTTTGGTTGATAGACACAATATCAACTAATGTCTGAAAGTTTTATATACCGTCAAACAGAGATTGTAATTATGTGGTGCATACAAACAGAGACAAAGCGGGGATACCAGGACTTCTGTCTCAGCCAACCACATAATTCTTACACCGATCCAACCAGAAGGGGATGAAAATCTAACTATATTTTCACTATCACTGGATCAAACCAGGAACCTCCCGAAAGTAGCTCAGCGCTCTAACACTTAATCCAGCTGGTACCTGCTGATGAGGAAACCAGCGAACATACCTGTAGGATGAGTGCATGGAGTAGCAGACGCGCTGGAGCCCCCGGGGAGACGCAGGGGTCAGTCTCTTTAGGGCCTCGCGTCCAGTCTTTGTTGTGAACCACATGGCACAGGGACGGACGTTCAGGATCCGGTACGCCTCACTGGTCTGGTTTTCTCCCTTGATTTTGTTGGCGGTGTGGCTCAAACACGGAGGCAACGTGGAGGCGTTGGTTCTCAACTGGCAGTGAGGAGCGGCATGGGGAATTACGATTTACCAGATCATGAAAAGTTCAGCTGCGTCTATTTAGATAAACCTATTTAACTTTGGCTACACTTTTTTAAACCTGAGAGCTGACATGTTGAGTAGGTTTTCCTCAACCCAAAATTTCAGTGCAAAGAGTAAAAGAGTGAAATCAACTTGACAGTTTCAAAATGTGAAGCTTAATATTGGCCATCAACATGGTAAAAAGATATGTTTATTTACAGGTATAATATTTCTGTCGCTGAACATAAATTATGAGAAAATTTAAGAATCTGCAAGTCCAGTTGATAAATACTACTGAAATCCTACAATGATATAACCAAACGTTCATTGTGCATTAAAAAAAGGCAGTGATTATCAAGAAAAAAAACTTACTTTTGGGCTGCATGCATGGACTCGAGCCTCTCTAGGATCAGCGGTGAACAAACCGGATAAATCCGGGATCTGTTCATACAAAGAAAACTTTGCAGCGGATACATGGATCTGGCAGAGAGAAATTTACTGAGATTGAGCAAAGAAGAAACAAGTTCCAATAAAGAGGAGACAATGCACAGTTAAAAACGCTACAGATAGGCCCCAAATCCCTTGGGGACAGCTTCACAGTTTATTTAAACCCAAGCTTATATTAAAAATGACTGTAGAGTCACAAGAAAGGAAAAATTGGTGCCTCTGAGATGGTTTCTGTATAAACTTAGTTTGTCTTTTAAACACATTGAGAATGAACTGTTTCAAAGAAATAATTTTATGTGAGAAAAATATGAAAGTAAGGTAAAACATTCAGATTTGAAATTATCCTCATTTGGCCAGAAGATTTTATCAACTTTTTTCATTTTATATATGGATACATTTTAGTCTAAAGCAAAAAAATCAAATTTAAACAGACATCATGCAACAGCTACTTGGAGTATTAAAATGTAAATATTACAAAACATGTACAAAATTGGGCCCCAAATACTATGTGATATTTGTACAACATGCATAGCACTGACGACTACAGAGGAGAACTGACCTTAACACCAAGCCTCGTAGCGATCTCCCTCATGAGAAACTCATATCCGTATCTAGCAGGGCAGAAGAAGGCCACCTGGTGGAGAGGCGAGCGGTCTAACCAAGCGGCCACCAGAGACACGGTTGCGTCTGCACACTCGACCCTGCTCGGGATGTGTCTGGCGGCAGGAACGCAGAATGTCGTGTCGATGTAGAGGTGGTCAATCTCCTTCAATCTGGCATTGACAGGTATAGGGCTTAGATTAGGATTGAATACCCCAGGACAAAAAATTTCTATCTTATTGATATATATGGCAATAATATCTTGTTATTTTCAGGTCACAAATAGTCAAAAAGGCAAATAATAACCTATACAATAATGCATAAATAAGCAGAAAATACATAGATAACAGTAAATATAGGTATGATAAAAAAACAGCAGCAATGATAATCAATAAAAACAAATCCAATAAATTTTGTTAAACTAATCTCTTTGACTGGTGCACAACAAAAGGATCTGGTATAGTTTTTCCTTTAATATGGCCATAATTGAAACATTACAAAAAACGTTTCTTAAAAGAAAAACAAGATAATACACATCTAAGGAGTCCTACAATAAATAAAACGTCCTTAACAAAAAGTGATGTCTCTATTTGTACAATTCGATGGGATTTATGTCATAAAAGCTGATAAAAAAAAAAAAGTAAAATCATCAAACAAACAAAAAGCCACCTCTCAACTGTTTTAAAGGCTGCGACAGTGGATGCGTAGTTTGGTTCCCAGCGAAAATCTCCAGTGTAAAGACAAGTGGAACTATCGCCCTCAAACAAAAACCTGACATGGATTAAAAAAGAAAAATGTAAAGCAACTACATAGTCTTTATACAGGCTCAGTGTGATGACATTGACTCTTGAACCTGTGATTCCACAATAAAAATCTTTAGTGCTGTCCAACATTTTTAATATGATTTCTTAATGATAACAAAATTATAAAATTGTACAAATTACAATATTTAAATGTCATTAAGAAAACTGAGTCCCCAAATCAGTTTATATGTGTCTACATAATTCAAAATCTATGCATAAAGTAAAGATGATCATTTCAACATTATGTACTTTAAGATGTATTGAAAAAAGGTTCATTTAACAGATTTCGTGAGTCACAAACATTTTCGTTTGTGTAATTTTATCTCCTGCTAGGTTTGTGACAAAACAGTAGAAATTTGGCAATGATATATATTTTATATGTATGTTCTTACATCACAGATCCTGGGCAATGGCCTGCAGATATAAGCGTGATCGCTACCTCACAACCACCCTGGCACCAGAAAGAGAAAAAAACACAACTGTTCAAGACATGGATATTAAGCAGCAAACAAAGTATAGCTAAGATCTAGGGTTAATCTTATCAGGGTTTATTTTTTACAGACTTTTCCACTTTTTGGTAAGTACATGTCAATATGATCATCATTTTTTTGAGTTGTCGCTTGGTCTGCACCCTATTTGTCTGACTTGGTGGTATGAGACATAGGCCTCCTCCACATGTTTATTTTTATTGAGACTTTAAAAAATTAGTCATGTAGAAGAAGTGACACTTTTCGTCATCACACACTTAAGGAACGCTTTAACAGATGAACAAACATCAAATTCTTTTATTAATCTTTTATTTCAGTTGAGAATATTTTTCTCAACTTCAACATTAAAGAAACTTAGATATATAGTTCATGATAAAGACTTTTGATGACATGCTTTAGCACCATCATTATCCATGGATACATTTCTTGTTTATGATTATGATTTCTGTTTACTAAAGACTTGAAAAAAATACTCACTCTGTCCACATGATCATTTGGGATCTTGATCACATGTCTAGTACCAACTTCTAGAACTCTCTAGTGGGGAAAAGTAAACAGATTATAGCAAAAGTTTTGATCTTACTCAAACAGTATTTAACTCAATGGAGTGACAGTATTTTTCAAGCAATGGTTATGAAATCACACTAATTTTAGGTTTTTCCAAAATAAATGAATCAATAAAGATACAACAAAATTTGAAGAATTCAGCTTTTTACCTTTCAAATAAAATGACTATTTCACCATGTACATGTATGCAAGTGATTCTGCTGAGTTAATCGAAATGTATGCCATAGACCTTAAAATGCTCACATTTTTTCGGTTTACCTTAAGAAACAAATAGCATGAATTTGAAATAAAATAATACAGTTTTAATGTCTATACATTACTTTTAAGCCCTTAATTAAAATCTTTTCAGCTTCAAATTCTCAAATACTTCTTTATTAATGTAATTCATGATTATAGAGAGACAGCAAAGGTACTTTAGGAGTCATACCTTGGAAGTGGAGAGAGCACATAAAAGAGACATTTAAAACTGAGAGTCTGTCATCAACTGAATGAAATAAAGAGAAGTAAAGCAGTAAGACAATATTAAAACAATCTAAAACAATCTTGAGGATGACTCACAATGCTCTCCCCCAGTGGTTTGTACTCTTTATCTGCCAACAGCAGCAGACGTGTAATCTCAGAGCAGTACAGAAACACATCTGACCTGAGAATAGGAGACAATAAGACATTGAGACTGCTTCAGCACAACATGAATACACATGTAGTAATTTTCATGATCATTCTCTGTCTTTTGTGCACTTCAGAGCCATTCTTGCATGACTTTAAACTGGTTGTGACAGTTTCTGTGTAATATGACTACGAGCATTCATTACCCCAATTTGCTAATATTTTAACCTTACATTGTCTATTGGCATGGCTGATTCATCAGTCTGGACAAGAAACGAGTTAAGAAGCAGACACTTTCGAATAATATTTAGGGGATGAAAAAAAAAAAAAAGAAAACTTGGTATGGATATACATAAAACTTCACACGCCTTTGAAATTTTTCCTTGTTAAACTTCTACAAAGGCCGAGTAATATATATATTCTACAGTATCTCATTATCACCAGAATTTTGAAACAAAATTTATGACACAGAGAACAAGGCAAAACACAGTTAACATTCTTGAAGAAAAAGATTGCATTTCAAACCTACCGGGACTTAAGAGCAGTTTCAAATTTTTGGTCATCCAAACCAGTCATATGATCTAGATAACAACAAAAGTATCATCAGTAAGGAGAGTTATAGTCAAACTACGTCATATAAAAAATAATAATATTTAAAATTGCAGTTCTGCATTTAATTTCATTTTCAATATATCTAGCAAATAGAACAGCGTCTTAAATGATTTTTGTTTTTAAATTGATTATATATTTAAGGTCCTTTAACAAAATCCCACTAATTACTAGGGAGAAAAAGGGGAGGGTGGTTCATCTATTAAATAAGAAAGTCACATGGTTTCTCTGCAAAAATGGAAAACAATGTACAAATTACACGGTTTTAAGCAAAACCCTTTTGATGAACAGAAACAAAAGATTTAAAAATCTTTCACTGCTAATAGATAGTTTGTAAACAAAATTAGAGCAAGTAAGCTATTGGCTTTTTGTATACGATAAAAATAAAGTATGCTTAAAATTACATTAATAGTAATTTTGATTATTAAGACATCAAGCTTTTAGTGAAAGAACAAATAATGCTTCTAAGACTGTACAACTTTAAAAAATGTTCCTCTTGAAGTACAATAGTACCTAAACAAACTCTACCAAAAGAGTTTGTCTGCCACTGAGACTTGAGTTTATAAGTAGGTTGCTTAACGTCCAACGTCAGCGCTATATTGTAGACTGGTCCAAGAGTAACATATCTGACAATTGTAAGTGCTGCCACACAGAGACTGTATGTATACCTGGACTCCTCTCTAGGCCGATCACAATATAGGCCTACTGACACTGACCCAAACAGTTGGGGACAAAATTGGACAAATTAATTTTTGATTGGTCTCTAACTAAGGTTTCTAACTAGGGACCTACAAGTTGGGTAAATAAGCTATACCACTTGCTCTAGTTTGCTCCCCTTTCACATTGAGACTAAAGACTCACCCTTGTGGCAGTGCGACAAGAAGAAAGCTGTACACTTCAAGTTGGTGCCGTCAAACCTGTCAATACAGATGTTTGGGTATGGCCCCATTCGTCCTTTGAAGGAACTCATCGTGCTACTGCCTAGCTATGCTGTTAAGGTCACAGCTCTCACTAGATCCTGTTCTAGGAGAGCAACTCTTATTGACGTGGTTGCTTCGTTGGCATTAAATATTCAATCCTGTTACAGCACAAGGAAAGAATATAAATTATAAAAAATTTTGGAAAATTTTAACCCTAAAATTGATGAAAAAATTAGCTGATCAATGTATGAATATCTTATCGCTTCACAAGTGCATAAACTGGATCTATTTAAACTCATATATAGGGCTCCAGCTATTAGAGAACTGAAGGTCCTACACTAGTCCATTCAACTAACATCCAGGCTAAACACAGCTGAGCACTGGTCAGGTAACTAGAATTAGATCTAGCTATCAAAGTGGCCTTCATCCGTCCCTTACTCCATTTATTTTCTTACTTGAGAAACTTGTGAATGGTTAAACAATTACAAGCTCTTAAAATAATTATTACCAATATATCAATATTTTATGAGATGTGAGTGGTCCAGCACCACCAAGCTCAATGCCTAGATTTAGATCTAGATCTAGATTTAAGTAACTTGCCTTATAAAATTCCTAGGTAAACGTTTATGATTCCCATATTCTCTTCGAAATGGGCTGACATATTATAATATTATGTAGATATATGTCTAAATTCTAGACTCTCGATATATAGGCTATAGATAGATTCTTTAGAGTTTAGTCGTTCCAGAGTTGATTCATTTGTAGATTTACGCTGTTGTCTTCTGAAATGTTGTTCACAAACCAGATCTAGAAAATAGATTAGAATCTAGATTTATATTTACTGAGATCGATTTCCCAGATATTTAAGCTTTAATAGATTTCCTTGATGTAGATCTATATTTCTACAACTTGATTTGAATAGATTTTAAAACCTAAAATAATCTAAAAAGAGTAGTTTCACAGAAGAAAGTGAAAGTAAAAATGAAATTAAAAGTTTATGAAGGTAGAATCAGGGGCGAAAACTCGGCGTATGAGAATCTCTTCCCCACGATAAACAAGCCGTAATATCCACAATAAAAGACTTACTGTTCAATTTTAAGCGGTAGTTGTAACTGTTTCCCCCAAAAGTTGTTGTTTTCGTGTGTTGTTTTTTTTTTTGCTGTTGTTGTTGTTGTTGTTGTTCTCGTTGTTGCTAATACTGCTGCTGTTGTTGATGTTGTTACTTTTTCTGCTGTTGCTGAGACTGAGAGTGATAACTGTGCATGTCTTCCCCAGGGTCTTCAGCTGTGTAGGCCTACTGTGTATGTAAGTAAGCATGTGATGTAAATCTTTTTGTGATTGCCGCTAATCATTGAGTCTAGGATCAGCTTTTTCTCTATATGGGTTAAATGTGTAACGTGACACCAACCCAAGAGTCGTCTGTCTTGTGACTTAAACTCCAGTGAAACTGAAGTGGGGATAACATTGCAGCTCTTTTCGAGGGACCATACTGTCGGCTGTTTTCTTAGGCAGATATAAAATTATGCCAAATTTTTCTTTGTGAATTATTTTATTTGTCTTAGGCCATACAAAGATAAGAATTACATTCGGAGATGGGACCGCCAGATCAGATTCGAGTTGCTCTCAGTCCATAGCACTATGCGATTGATGAACTACAGGCGCTCCAGGTTTCTCTGCCTGAACTTTGATTAGTTTATGTCCTCTAATTTTCTTGACAATTCCTATACTGAGGCAGCTATGTCATTATTTGAACTTCAGTCCTCATGATCGTGAGTGAGAGCGCTAACCGATTGAGGCCCTGGTCTGCTCCAACTTTCTCTGTATACCGTACTATACGATATTCTAAGTTTTACGTCCCTTAGGTGTCAACAACAATCCCATAAGGGGAGGAAAGCACTTCCTGAGATTTGAACCTCAGTAATGTACTCCTGCTTTTCAGTCCAGAATCATTACCAACTGGGCCCCCCGGTGCCTCAACAAATTTGAGGACGTAAACTAATCAAAGTTCAGGCAGAGAAACCTTAATTTGTCTTAGGTCTCATAGGTTTTCCACATAATTCAATGAGAAGAGCTCAGCTGAGATTCGAACATCAGTTTACCCCCCCTCAGTCCACTAACTGAGATCTCGTATGCCTCAAGTATCAAAGTGCCATGTGTAAGCTTTGATTAACTCTACGTCTCATAATGTTTCACGAAGGATCTTATACGGAGATGAATGCACCAGCTGGTATTGAAAACTGAACTCCCAAGCTCTCCAGTTCATATCTCCATATCTCTATCGACTGAGCCCTGAGAGGTCATATGTACGCTTAGACTGAGCCCCTTTATGCCTCAACTTTCTCTGTGATCACTGGCACTCCTTGCCTGGAGCATGTGGCCGGTTTATCCAGGAGTCAGAGCCATATCCCCGACCCCCAGTGGGTCAGCACTGGTCAGTAGATCAGTGTCCAGTCAGGCGGGAACTGATCGAATGATCCGCTTGACCGGCGCCCTCGTCAGGTTAGATTGCACTGCTTTAAGATTATAGAGCGGTTAGAGCAGAACCAAAGTGTTGTTTGGAGAGGTTATCTCAGATATATGTACACCGGAAGTACCGACTAGAACAAAACTTTAGAGCAGATTGTGGGAAGGTGGAGAACTCACAAAGAATGGAATCCTGTGAAAAGAAAGGGGAGGAGGGGCGAAAAATGTTGATGTCAACGCAAGGTTCTTAGGTAGCCTTAGAGGAAAAATTCTGAACTATGTTGTGGTCAATAAATATTATTATTATTATTATTATTATTATTATTATTATTATTATTATTATTATTATTATTATTATTATCATTATTATTATTATCATAATTATTATTATTATTTCCATGGCCTTATTAACCGATTTCTGTTACATTCTTTTGTTTAATCTTCCTTATGATGTGTATAAATATCAGCAGCAACAGCAGCAACAACAACAGCAACAACAACAACAACAACAGCAGCAGCAGCAGCAACAACAACAACAACAACAACAACAACAACAACAACAACAACAACAACACCAACAATAAAAACAACAAACAACATTTAATTCAGCAACTTTATCCTTATACAAACCAGTGTTTGAAAGAAGCCTCAACCTAATCAACTTCATTGGTTTTCACTTCGTTTTGTTAAGACAGTATTGGGATCTCTCGTACGTGATCTCGCCGAGGAGCCAACCTCTGCGGTGTGTGTTTATCGGTGTGCTACATAACCCATGTTAATATCATGTGTGAAACTGGAACTTTATAATATTATATTATTATGTAACTCAATTACCTCTTTACCTCTTTCATTATCAGTTCTCTTGGCGACTTCCTTCTTGTGTACACTCCATAATTTTATAATAGGGCCTATAAATTATATTCTCGTGTCCGAGTGTTTCAACTATACTTGCAAGGTATTTCTGGTTGAAGATGAAGAATCTTATACAGTGATGGGGAATCTTAAGATTTCTCTGGAATTCAGCCAAACAGCCAGAGCAGCTATCTCGGATGTATCCTATATCCAGATTTCTCCACTGATGTCCTTGTGACACGAGACATTGGTGCTACCAGGAAACAGATTAATATGGAATGGGCAGGTTAACCTTGTGCCCAGCTAGGGTTTAATCATGGTAACAGTATAATTGCATGGACCACTGGGTATTCTGATATTGTGCCTGCAAAATGATGTATTTCACAGTGGCACCGATACACAAAGGAGCATATCTCAGGTGTTCACAAATATAGAAGCTTTAAATTTAAGCAGATAAGTGCTGGCCTTTATTCATTGAAAATTCAGTAACTAAAACGTACCAGTCCTTTGTTTTTACAAACTCTAGGCAAGATAAGCATCCATAATATCTAAAGATCACGCTTTACTGAATGAAATTGTAACTTTTATGATCAAAGAAACAGTTTTAGGTAGCAGAGTTACAGTTTATTTCTGCATGAGTGTTTCGGTAGAAGTATTAATTTTACAAATCGTGTTCACATTGGTTTATTTTGGTTAAATGTGTGTGTATGTGTTTGTTTGTTTCTCTTTTTTCCTTTGTGTGCCTTTTGTGTTTTGTTTGTTCCTTTTTTATTTTCAACAACTTAATATCGTTCAGTGAGATATATTTGACTAAGATACGAAAGAAAATCAAATAACTTTGATGAGTTAACGTCCCTTAAATTTCTGAAGGATGGATGTGTTTGTTCTTTAGCGTCCAACGTCAGTACATTAGGTTACAATGTGTACAAATCGCAACACTAACGTTTGATTATGTACGTGCTGCCACACAGAGACGGGATGGGATATCATAGCGCCAGTCTTAGCGGATCACATTGTACATGATTGCAGTGATATCCCCTAGCAGTAGAGTAGGGGTGGGGGTTCGAACGAATCTTGGATTTTCTGCTCGTCAATGTAAAGCACTACCAATATATAGTGAGCTATCAAGTCCACCCGAAGATAGAGTTAATAGTGAGCTACTGAGCTATCAAGTCCACCCGAGTTAATAGTAATGCTGTTGCTGCGTACTAAGCATTAATTTTTTATCCACTGCCAACGGTCCAAGGATGCACAGATGACCGTTGGCTCCCGGCCAGCCTGGGGTGCAGAGATGTCTGGACTGCCTGACATGACGAAGGGAAACTGGTGCCAGAAATGTGTCAGCGCTCATGAGATTCTCCTTTGTCACTTTTCTCTCGTCTGTCTGTCTCTGTCTGTTTGTCCGTTTGTCTGTCTGTCTGTTTGTCCGTTTGTCTGTCTGTCTGTCTGTCTGTCTGTCTGTCTGTCTGTCTGTCTGTCTGTCTGTCTGTCTGTCTGCCTGTCTGTATGTCTCTCTCTCTATCTCTCTCTCTACCTCTCTCTCTCTCTCACTCGCCCTGTTGGCGTTAGACAAGAATGTCACCTCAGTCCACTACAGCCCAATTATTTTTCATATTTATCACAGAATTGCCACACAATATTAACAGAAAAGGCAAGCATGGTATCCAGTTTCTACCAGATATACATGCTGTTCATCGTCTATTATTTGCCAATGGCGTATTGCTTGTTTGGATGTGTGAATGCGTTGTGAAATTGGGTTTTGTGCTGACTGAACAGAGT
>RQTK01000863.1:174340-202897 GCA_003991915.1 Elysia chlorotica
ATCATCATCATCATCAAATCAAATAAATATGGGGCGCGCAGCGGGGAGTATCACCTCTCTCTATGTGTTAGCTCTCTGGTTCAATCAAGGAACCAAAAGGGAAGCAGCGAATCCTGTCGTGTTGTTTTCACACGTCTGCGCAGAGCTTGATCCCAGCCACTCAACAGGAATGGCTTCTGGCAGCGAAAACACAATGGAGATTTCCGACAGCAGGTACCTTGCTCTCGGAGCTTCTTCACTTGTTAAGTGGTCAAGCAAGTGACCATTGAAAACAGTGGCTTGACTTTTCGCGCGGCAAACCTAATTACTGTCAAAAGGAGGTTTTAATGTGTTACGTGAGTTCTACAGTCTTCTGTGAATTGGGGTTAAGATGGACTGTGTATTTTGTGTAGAAGCGGCTTAATCTTTGCTCTTAAAACAAATTGCATTATATCGTGTTTTATGGTATCGAAGTGTGAAATTCGTTTTTCATTAGAAGGAAAATTACAATTGTTATGTTTGTAGATTCTTTGAAAAAAGTATTTAAAACGTTGAATATATGAATTTCAAGTCAAACATCGCATTGATGCTATCGATGCATCCCTAAATTAAGTAGCATAACGTACCCTTTGTCCCACGAACTTAAATTTTATACTGGAAAGGGAGCACCAGTTGGGATTTAATATACCATGTATTTACTCATAATATCAGACAACGATACTATCTACTGCACTACCTCGTGCCCCTCTTCTAATTAAGGACGTGCTTGACATCCCTCCACCACGGAGCCTGAGCTGACATTATATACAGTGGAAAAAACACCTTATACTGACTATAGCTTTATTTCTCTGTGAATTGTGTGCGGAGGTTTGCAGTTGTACAACAAAGAAAACACGTATATGTTTCCTAGTTGGAAGAAAATGTATCTTGTCCAGTGTAAGAAGATAATGTGTCTATATTTGAAAAGGGTTGGAGAATAAAAATGGATCTAACAATTTTCCCAACTGGCATTATGTCTGTATGTGTTTATCTTGTTTATTTCTATGGTGGTAGATGTATTGGATTCGACCTTTCTTTCGCAACACTAGACATAACACTAGATTAGTGGGGAATTTTTTAGATCTTAAAAATTATCCATGTTTACATTCGAAAAAAAAATGTAGGCCTATTATCAACATATTGAGAACATTTATGGTGTCATTTTCCATTGCGACATTGGAGACAGGCTTTTTATATTATTTAAATGTTTCAAAAGTTAGTAGTGACACTGGGTGTGAACTATCGATTAGGAATGGGAATTCCCAAATTTAACTAGCTTTACTTGGAGTCAAGAGCTCCGCTTTAGGCTTTATTTTTGTCATCAGACACTAGTGTTCGCAGGTGCGTGGGTACAGACGCTACGACTTACTTTACTCTTTGAAACAGAAAAAGCGACCCAATGGAAAACAAATATTTACAATGACGCTATTGCTTGTTGAACATGACTGATGCCTTCCAACAAGGTGGAACAACGTTTAATGAAATCACATTTCCTTTACATGTATTATTTTAATGAAATCACATTTCCTTTACATGTATTATTTTTTCAGTTGTTACAAAAGTTTCCACGTTGTCATTGGATGCAGGATATATTAACATGTTGAAAAATCCTCACAATCGTGACATTGGAAGCGAGCTAGATCTATACCATTAAAACGTTAAAGAAGATCCATGGTGAGATCAAATACAAGTTGTCTGCATAAAATTATCTTTAGGTGCTGCATTGTGCATGTGACATATGGTGCAAATTGTGTAAAAAAAAAAANAGCATGCAAAGTTTCTAAAAAAAAAAAAAAAAAAAAAGATGTACAAAGTTTCTATGTTGACAAAAAATAAATTAGATGGTGCAAATTATCTATAAGGACATTATATACAGTCCGACTGTGTGTATGCATTTGATGCTGTAAAGATTCTATTATGACATTGGCTATAAACTGTTGGTATGAATTAATAAGGCGCCGCAAAGTTTCTTTGAGCACATTGGAAACATTGAAACTGTTTGTATTGATTAGATATTGCAAAATTCCATAGTGACATTGGATACAAACTGTTGGTATGAATTAATAAGGCGAAGTTTCTTTGAGGACATTGGATACATTGAAACTGTTTGTATTGATTAGATATTGTAAAATTCCATAGTGACATTGAATACAAACTGTCTATATCATTGACATTTGCAAAATTTCACATGGCGGCATTAAAGATGAGCTGCCGTTGTGTTTTTCTTGAAGAACTTAAAAAAGGTGTGATTCAGCCAACAGTTCTTGTGTTACATTTTGTAGAACTGTAGATTATGAGGCAGATGAGGGCAGTCAAGAACAATAGTTTCAAGATGCAACTGATGGGCACTTTCGCATTTAATTTCTATTACAGCTGTTGATACCAGTATCTCACTTCCTAAATAGACAATTAGCCCACATGCGCAATGGTGAATTAGCGATGAGTTTACTTTTTTTTTTTAGTTACGTGGCAACCCATAGTAAATAAGGACTTTATCACAGACCCATACGCTTTTGAAATTCCTTCCCTTATATTTTTTAGGGAAAATAAACAAGACGAAACAGAAGAAAAGGCGATGTTTGGCTGTTTCATTACTGTACCTGGACAGTTTAGGTAGATTTCTAGTTTTCTACCTTGCCGACTTACTGGGGCGCTTTGCGCGATATCAGAAACACCAATCCTTCTCGGCACCTAATACGAGTTCGGACACACGGACATGATGTCCGAGACGGCAAGCAGTCAGCCTGTGGACACTATGACGTCACCGATGGACAGACTTGACCAGCTGATCCGGTCGGTCAGTGAGACCATCGGCTGTCCAAGCACGCTCCACTCGACCTGGTCATCCAAGGACGGTGGTGAGACAGGTGACCACACACAGGTTCTCCACCTGGACCTGTCCGACACGGTCAACCAGTCGAGACAGGTGCTGGAAGAAAAGCTTCCACTGGAAGAACAGGTTTCGCCAGAAGCCAACACAGCCTCAGCAGTCATACCTCACACCCACAGTCTCCATGACGACTCAGAGTGTCTGATTCTCTCTGGCAATGTCTCCAGCACTGGAAGACGGTATGGATGGGAGAGGATTTCCCCGAGAAATCATCGCGATACAGCAGAGGAACGTAACGCGCCGAAAACAGACGGGTTGGAAGGCAAATCGTATATACCATCATCCCAACAGGGTGAATATGCCAGCCATCACCAAAAGGCAGTTGAAATAAATAGGTATAAAGTGAGTCCTTCCAAGTATCCTCTCAGTCTTGAGGGCCGCAAGAACTACCAGATCTACGCAGATCTCACAGGCCCAAGGAGGAGAGACACAGGGTTCCAGCCTCCCGCGTCGAGTACCTTCTCGCGCTCCTTTTCCAAAGATGGCCAATTGCAGTTACAGCTTGCCACAGGTTTAGCCAACAACAACAACATCAACAATGACAGCAACAACAAGAACAACAACAACAACAACAGCAACAACAACAACAACAACAACAACAACAACAACAACAACAACAACAACGACAACAACAACAACGGCAATAACAACAACAATAATAACAACGAAGATGGCAAAACATCTGCTTACGTAGACAACTTCAATTGGCTAAGACTGCGAGAACGAATGAGAATCCCCTCCAAACCAAACCAAGGACATAGCGCTCCCGTTGAGTTATTCGAGACATCACGAGGTATGGAGATACCTCCAGCCAGAGCCTTGGTTCCCAGCTGCTATAGTGACGGAAATTCTCAACAAAATTTCAATATATCTCTGACAAGTCCGTCGCTGATATCCCCAGTGACAACGACCCCTGAGTGTGGATTGTTTGAGACTAAAACGAACGTCGACAGGCTTCAGATGAGTCCATTGCCGACACCCTCAGTCGTAGCTACACCTGGGGTGAGATATTCGGAGCCACAGATTTGTAAAGAGGACGCGACAGTAGCAGCAGCAGTCGCAGAATATGAAAGCAGTCAGCATCCACACTGGAGAGTGTTTTTAGACCATGAGCCAGATCTCCAGGGAAGGCAAGTGGTGACAGAATCAAATTCTGTTAAGGCTTTGCCGCAACTCAAGCCCAGACATGGATTTGAAAACCCGGCTATGAGACGAGACAAGAACATATCTCGATCAGAAAGCGACATCATGGTCAAGCTCAACGACTACTTTGTTTGGAACAAAGACAGGGAAGCTATAGAGTTTTCTTCCCCTGCCTCCAGCAACCGGCCTTGGGCTGAGCTCGGGTTTACCCGATACCGCCCAGTCGCACCCTACACGTCCACGGGCACAGGACACTGCGTTCCTATTGTCAATCCAAAGTTTGTGGAGCTGTACGGAGCCGTGAAAAGCTCCCCAGATATCAATATGGTCGACGGAAAGTTTTTACGTTCATGTTTGAAACGGAATTACGAGAGAGATCCACTAGATTTCATCGACACGGAATATTTCGACAGGAGAGCAAGCCCTGTCTTGATAGAGCGAAAGAGGAAGCCACGCCGAAACCATGTAGCTTCAGATATTCAAACAATTAGAATCAAGCTGGGCAAAAAAGTGGACACGTTCCAGTCTAGATCGTCCAGCCCCCGCAGCAAGGCCAGTACCAGCCGTGACCAGTCTGCCGACTCCAGGGCAGTAACGGCATCATCAAATCTGACCAACTCCTCCTTGCGCCGGTGGAAGAGTGCTGAGTCGTTGCACGTTGACAAAGGCAGAAAACCAAGGTCTCAGCGCGCAACTCCTCGAGATCATCAGCCGGTGACTCAGCCAACTGGTAAGGACGCTGAACGTTCGAGGACTAAGAAACAGCCCAAACGGAGAAGGCAGTTGGCCAGCCGGAAGATTATCAGAGAGAGGACGGCGCTCCTGCAGAGGGAAAACCCCCGACTAAATCTGATAGAGCTTCACACCTTTCAGGATCCCGACGACAGCTCTTCTATAGCAGGGGTTCAAACCACTCACAGGCTCGAAGATGTTGAAGCTACGCCGCTTGGCGTTGAAAGCAAACGGCTAGACAACATTGGCTCAGAGTTAGTTTTACCAACAGCAATACAAGACAGCTCAGAATTCTCCCCCGCTGCTCCCAAATACCAGTGTCGAGAGAAAGACATTGCGACGTCCAGGTTAGAGGATTCTAGGCCAAGGCGTGAAGAGCACAGCACATTACAAGACGCTGTAAGTTCCAAGTTAGGCGATGCTAGGCTTGGATATGACCAATCCGGCACACAAGAAGGTGCCACACTTCGACTGTTCCAAAGGTCAGCGTCTCTCCGCGTGACCTCCTTCCGGAGACCGATACCGCCGGGGCGAGCCCAGTCTTTGCGGTACGCTAATCACACAAATCGACATACCGCTGGGAGTACTCTCTTTGGTCTGGATCCAGAAACTCCAATAACATATTGTGAAAGAGTTGAGGAGTTCTTTAAAGTTGAAAATGTACAAACATTCAAGAGAACTTTCACACACAGTTCGGGAGTAAAACCTAAAAGTGTGTTGTCAGAAAATATGTCTTTTACTGGGGTGCTTGACACTTCATCAGCAGAGACGACAAAAGTCGGTTCAAATACCAAACAGAGAGCGACAGTCCAAGAGCGGGTCCAAGTATTTGAACGCTTCGTTCATGCCTCCACTCCCAGCACTGCTCCAAGAAAGCCAGTGCGGAGAAAGAAACATTCTCACCATAATAGCAATGCGAATTCTGGCACGGAACCTTGGAAAAGGCACGTAAGTTTAGATATCATACTCGTCGAAAACTCTAAGGCAAGTGATAAAATAAACATACCAGATATGTCTAAAACAAATGAAAAAGTAAACATACCAGATAGATGTATGTCTAAAACAAGTGAAACAACAAACGCTGTGTTAGAGACGTCTAAAGTGACTGAAACAGCAAGCACGGTGTTAGAAATGTCTAAAACAAAGCATAATGACAATGACAATATTATTCAAGAAGCAAAAAATTCAACTACCTTGAAAGCTTCTGAAAAGACAAAGGGGTCTCGTCATTTCTCGGAATCCTTGACAGAAAATTCCAGTGAAGCTTCCCATTTCTCTAAGTCTTTGACAAAGCTTATGAAGAATAAAAAACATAAGGACACTTCCTCTGATTATGCACAACCACAGTTCGTCCAGAACGCTTCGAAGACGCATTCCTCGCCACCGACAAAAAGATCTTTGGCGACATTCCAGAGCTCCCCGTCGCCATACCGCTCTCTCGCTACCGGAGACACAAAAAGCCGGGCTAACCAGCCTGACCCTGGGGCTTCTACCTGGAGCTCTCTGCTGGATGACCTCAAGACTCTGTCCAGGCAGGACAGGGCCAGGCGAGCCAGGACGGACGCCATGGATGGCATCATCCGGGGCGTGGAGGAGCTCGTGGAAATGCTCTATCTGCCGCCTCATCGCCGCTCGAAGAGAGGCAGCGGGGATACGCCAAAGTCCTTTGACGGGGCAACTCCACGTTCCAGAGACGGGGCAATACCAAAGTCCAGTGACTTAGCAATACCAAAGTCCAGCGGCGACTTGACAATTCATCAGCAGAGACAACAAAAATCGGTTCACAGACAGCGACAGTCCAAGAGCGGGTCCAAGTATTTGAACGCTTCGTTCATGCCTCCACTCCCAGCACTGCCCCAAGAAAGCCGGTGCGGAGAAAGAAACATTCTCACCATAATATCAATGCGAATCCTGTTACCGAACCATGGAAAAGGCACGTAAGTTTAGATATCATACTCGTCGAAAACTCTAAGGCAAGTGATAAAATAAACATACCAGATATGTCTAAAACAAATGAAAAAGTAAACATACCAGATAGATGTATGTCTAAAACAAGTGAAACAACAAACGCTGTGTTAGAGACGTCTAAAGTGACTGAAACAGCAAGCACGGTGTTAGAAATGTCTAAAACAAAGCATAATGACAATGACAATATTATTCAAGAAGCAAAAAATTCAACTACCTTGAAAGCTTCTGAAAAGACAAAGGGGTCTCGTCATTTCTCGGAATCCTTGACAGGAACTTCCAGCGAAGCTTCCCATTTCTCTAAGTCTTTGACAAAGCTTATGAAGAATAAAAAACATAAGGACACTTCCTCTGATTATGCACAACCACAGTTCGTCCAGAACGCTTCGAAGACGCATTCCTCGCCACCGACAAAAAGATGCTTGGCGACATTCCAGAGCTCCCCGTCGCCATACCGCTCTCTCGCTACCGGAGACACAAAAAGCCCAGCTGACCAGCCTGACCCTGAGGCCTCCACCTGGAGCTCTCTGCTGGATGACCTCAAGACTCTGTCCAGGCTGGACAGGGCCAGGCGAGCCAGGACGGACGCCATGGACGGCATCATCCGGGGCGTAGAGGAGCTCGTGGAAATGCTCTATCTGCCGCCTCATCGCCGCTCGAAGAGAGGCAGCGGGGATACGCCAAAGTCCTTTGACGGGGCAACTCCACGTTCCAGAGACGGGGCAATACCAAAGTCCAGTGACTTAGCAATACCAAAGTCCAGCGGCGGGGTAAGACAAACGTCCATAGAAGGGATAAACCCAAACAGCAGCGACGAGATTGTATCTACAATGTGTAGACCCTTTGCGGTGGCCTATGGTTTGAGAAGTGATGATCATGATGTAGGCCTCAGTCTCAAGATAAACGGTACCTTTGATGACTTGATGGTCACGGCGTCAGGCTGTCCACACTCTCCGTTTAACACTGGGTTGGATGGCGAGAAAACGATGGAGGATAGAACGGCATCTACACACACTGGACCTCAAAGAAGGGAGAATGATGGTGGCTGTACTAGCACTGACAAAGGACGGTCACAGGTAAGCCTTTTCAGCTATCATTGTCTTTGTTAGCTTATCTTTTTTTCCTAAAACCACCATAAAGCTAATACAAATGTATATAACAGGTGTAATGATGTTTCGTTAGATTTACGTGGTTATATGCTAGGAGTTGGTCAGGTGGTTTTTTTTCCCACACACAAAAACTAGTATTGTCTAATTTTTAAAATATATATTTTGCGCAAAAATAATATTGATCAGTTGGCATAATCCTTTATTGAATTTGTTATTTCTGATCGGAGAAACAGAAGCTCTGTCCTAGTTACACGTCGCAAGAAGGCGGAATCCTAGAGCGAAAAATCGGGCGCACATTATACGGACCGAGACTCAACCAAAAGAGAATAAGAAATACAGAAGTCCGAACAGTAGTTGAACCTGAACCTTTCGATAAAAAAAAACCCCACGCGATTTACCTGGACCACCTTGTCTCTCTTCATATTTTCATCAAATATTATTGTTTATCAAATTTGTATGTTTTATAAAGTACCCGCTATTTAACCCATCATACTTGACTGGGACAGGCAATAGAAATGTGCAAGAGATTAAAAAGAGAAACAAAATGTAAACAATAAACTTACACCTAGCCCAAGACTAGGGCACGGGTGGTCTAATGCTTAGCATGCATTTTATTGTTCTGGCAAGAGGCAAAAGGCAGTGGCATAGATTGTGCAGTCATGTGGCTTGGGAAAATGTCCATGTTTTTTCTATACAGTATTTCTTTTTTGTCGCTGTGTGTGTATGTGTGTGTGCGTGCGCGTGTGTGTGTGTGTGTGTATGTGTATGTGTTTGTTTCATCTTTCACCCTGTTTTTTTTGTGTGTGTTTTTTTTTAATATTGCATACATTGTCTGAGCTTTCGAATTAAGCATTCATCATACTCCATAGTGTACATGTTTGGACAAAAATGTGTGACAAAAAGCCTTTGAGTAAAGTTGGCAGCACTACATTTGGTCTACTTACAAAATGGACTTAGAATGGTTACAGTACTACATAATTTATCACATACCTTACAACACAAATTTTAACTTCTGCTTATGAAATTCGAGCATATAGGATGGTGCCTCGCACAAGATACTGGAGTTTCGCAGAAGCACAAACAGCCCTTAGGAATTGACCAAAGAGGATTTATTCTCTTTTCGAAAAAATATGCTTTTCTGTGCAATTTGGCGGCGACTTTCAGGAAACGTAGGTATTGTAATTTGATGTAACAGGAATAGTAAATTTAATAGTATAGGCATTTCTTTTATGCGCGTCAAACTTTTTACATGCTGTACGGATTAGGGAAATAATCAAGTGTGAACGATTTCTAAGCGTGTTTTCGTGGAAAGGGAAAGATTGTTTTGTCTTGAACGCGTGTATTGTTTGGATTACTTATACTTGTACTATAATGATGTAGGCCCCTATCGTGTTTGTGCTTCAGCGAAACTTTACACGGGCTGGTGTTGCGGGTGTAAAATTGCTTCTTGTCAAAGTATGCTTACTCAAGGAAACATATATCTTCAGACAAGATTATTATCTCGAAAGGGATAGCATTGTCTCACATGTATAAGCATTGGATCACTTATTCTACTGATTGTATTATATACTAAAGTTTTATACAGTTATTAATGTTATTACAGTGTATTGTGTTTTGTTTGTTTTAGTTAGCTGCGATTTAAACCCCGGATACACCAATGGTTTCTGTAAAACAGTGCGAGCAAAACTAATTGCTTTACTTCTGCCAAGAACAAAATTTTATTAGTCTTGTGCATACGAATGATTGGCGTTTAATATTTTTCAAGAAAGGTAACTCTGCATATATTTCATTTTTTCGTTTGCTTCCCTTGTCTGTAAATGTGCTCTTCTGCTAAACCGTGACAAGTCAATAGTAACCGATCGACTCGTAGACAGGCGGAAACAAAAATAGATTGTTGGTTTATTGGGTTTGTCCGACTTCATCAACAAGGCTATATTGTGGACTGGTCACCACACTTAAGTCTGATAACTTTACGTGCTGCCACACAGAGACAAAGTGGGGACACCAGGACTTATGTTAAGTAAACATTAGTAAACATCTAGCTGAGAGACAGTAAGAAATAAAGATTATATGGCTCAAGAACATACACACTATCTATCTATCTATCCATCTATCTGATAGATAGATAGATAGATAGATAGATTCATCAAATTATGTTTGTACCTCAAGTGTCTCTTGTACATAGATATCTAACACTCCATGTATTCTCCCCCAGGTGTCCCGGACCCACGACATTAAGCCATGTATCGATTTAATTACAACATGTATTTATTACATATATTTTCCACTGCAATTCTCCCCCCTCATTAGTTAACGTGAGAGCGTTTGAGGCGGCCAGGTGACAGCGCTTAGATTCTAACAGATCGATGATATCACCGGCCCGGGTCAAGCCACCTCGGCCTGGCTGGTATCTATCTATCTATCTATCTTTCAATATATCTTCCTTTATACCCAGAACGCATTAAAGAGCCTTAAGACATTAAAATATTAACGAATTTCCGTTCAAGCTTAGATCAATTAGATTAAAAATATTCCAAGTACATGTATGTTAACACTATGCCAATCCCTAACTTTCCACTTAACACCGTGATATGTATGAACTCTGAAGTTGAATACCAATCGACAGACAAAATAGCTGGTGAAGATGCAGGTGTACTCCTTTTCTTTTTTTTTAAACAACTGTTAATTAAATTAGATGAGAGTGGATTCGAACCCGCCACCGCCGGATTACGGATCCGTCCCTTTGACATCTCCGATATGTGCCTTCCAGCTCCATCAAGGTACATGTAGATCCCATTCGTTTGTGTATCAGTTAAATTACTCATTTCGAGTGGCAAAGCGTCTGTATGGGACGAGATGTTTCAGTGTCAAAGCACTGTGTTTCTAAGCGAAAGATCGTTTTGTTTGTTTTTTCGATTCTACCTTGGTTGTTTTTTCTTTCCATATTGATTGGGTCTGTCGTCGTGTAATTCTACTGACTAAGTTCCGAGCATTTCTCTTTAGGGACCCATAGCTGTGTAGGATCCCGTGTGAGAATTTATCTGAAATTACTTGCAGTTATGAAAGGCCTTCACTTTCTGTGACTAGACGTCTTCGAAAATTAGGAGACGCTATTTTTTTTTTATTATTATTTACAGATACAATGTATCATCTTTATATTTTATCATCCACTTTGTATGGCTCCATTGTTTTCTTTTCTGTATCGTTTTCCTATCGTTTCGCTTCAAATTCATTAAAAGATCCAGTTGTTTGAATATTTGTCCTTGCATCAAGTTGAGGAAATTGACCAGTAAAAAAACAAAAACACGGATTAGCTTTCTATTCCATTCTTTTCCAGATAAATGTAGATGGGGGATGGGGGTGGTCAGGTACGGTTTGAACATTGTACATCCTGTTCGCCAATCAATAGCATTACCAGCTGAGCTATCGAGTCTCTTGAGCGATTTGTTTAAGGCCAAGAATATGAAAGAAAATTTTTGAACATAAATTAAACAATAAATAAAGAAAGACAAATTAAGCTTGTACAGAGAATAACAAACGAAAGTAAAAGAAAGAACTATTTAAATTCTCAGCGAAAATCAACCAAAAGGACATACTTTTCGTTTTGGTTTGTTGGTATGTTTTGTTTTTGTTTTGTTTGTACGTTTACAAACTCTTTCACACGCACAGTTGTACAAGTTCAAACGTGAGAAAACAAGCTAGGAAAAATAAACAAAACAGAGCACAAAAGATCAGATTCAATTAATATTTTTAAATCAGCATAATCTTGGCTTAAGCGGGTTTAGGACACGGGATTAGCCCTGGGATTACCCGGCCCCTTGACTAGGCCTAGATCTCGTCGCGGATTCGGCGACAGTCGTCTGTGTGTAGGGGGAGAGTCGGTTTGACACAGTGGCGCGCAGTGTGCTCTCTAGTCTTATTGCTTTACTGTTCTTACGTCATACACAAAAATCATACTACATACACATGTCGCGTCACCGCGTGTCATAATGTGAAAGTTAAATAATCACACGGTGACGTATCATAATGTGAAAGTTATATAATTACATGGTGACATAGCCATGAACCGGGTATCAAAGGAGTTTTCATGGGCACATTAGGTTAATATATTGTGCCTGCATCGTCTAGAGCAAGCAGGGGCATGCAGAGTAGCAGACGATGCCTCGAGCGCGTGATCAAATCTCCTGGGGCAGCTAATGGTTTGTCAAGATTCCAGTTCTTGACCTCTAGTTTTTCTTCTGTGGAATCCGAAATATTCTGACACGGGGCTGTACACAGATGTTGATTATTTATATCTGTGGGACTGCATCGTGTTTCTTTCAAGTTTCAATCAATCTGTTCTGCTCGAGATGACTGCAGGTCAAAATTTGTAGGGCTCAATGGAAGAACAGGCACATTTTGGACATGACGTTTAGAAAACTTCTGGACAGCAGATTGACATAAGGCATTCCCTCAATTGATGAGAACGGGTCTACCCATTAAATAACATAGAAAGTAACTTTACTTTTGTGGAATCACAACGTTCCTTGCTATCGATCAGACAGGGATACCAGATAAAACTCGAATCTCGGACCTCATTCTCGTTAGTTAAGAAGACTACCGATTGGTCTTTCTGACGCCCCTGTTGGAGAAATCAAGCCATTTTGATCATCGATCGAGTAAATGTTCTAACTGTCCTTTTTAACTCCAGGCCGTTACGGCTCTCAACACGTCATGGTTGAAATACCCAGACGGATCCCATCGATCACAGGGTTTACGTCACGGATTCAGTGACCCTATCTGTCACCTCCGCAATTCTTCCCTTTTCAGCAGTGTTGAATGATTTCTTCGGACGTTTCAATTGCTTTGTTGGCAATGAAGGCCTAATCTGTCTTTGATTGGTCTATTATACTAACGGCCACGCTGGCTTCAGCTGTTGAGCGCTTGGTTTCTATTCGAAAGGTGTTTGGTTTGATCCCAAAATCGATCAAATTTCTTTGTTTAAAATGTGACCGACTGAGACAGGAGTCCTGGTGCCCTACGTATAGGTCCCTCAAGGGAACCTCGGAGTTAAAACCACCGAGAATGAGAGAGAGAGAGAGAGAGACAGAGAGAGAGAGAGAGGGGGAGAGAGAAAGAGAGAGAGAGAGAGTGCGGAGAAAGTCTTTATAGAGAACGATTGTCCTAGTATACCCGTTATGTGTGTGTGTTTGTGGTATGTGTGTGTGTGCGTGCGTGTGCGTGTGTGTATGTGACAGCACGTTTAATTGTCTATTGGACATGTCGCTATGTTGTCTAGTTGCGAACATCGGATGTATAGAAACCAATCAACCAACTCTTGTGTTGGAAAGTCTGATGCCATCTGGTATGTTTTAGTTTTACACGCAGAAAATGATTAAATCCAGATTTGATGACAGTAAACCTATTCTTTAAGGTTTGCCAAAGCTCAAATCCATGTTCCATATTTAAAATTGGTTTTCAAAGGTTAGCATTTTTATGTAGGGCCCTCCATGGTTTTTTGAAGAGGTAGCTCACTCGCTGGAGCATGAGGTGTCTTTCTAATCAGCAGTCCTGGGTTCAAATCCAGATCAGGCCGCCTTGTTCCCTTCTGAGAAATGATCAGTGTCTTAACCACTGAGACAGAAGTACCAAATTGAAACATGAATAATTTATGTATCACCTCTTTGTTCTGTGTAGTAGCACGGGAAATTGCCAAACATTAGTTTTTGGGATCCATTTATAAGAGAGTCTAACAGCTAACGATGGACCAACAAACAATAAATATACTTCTCTGAAATAAACTGTAATTGATTAATTATAATAGATTCCCAAGATGTACTAATCTTTTTTAAAATCATGAGTTCTTTCCTATTTGTGGAGATTAGGTGGATCAATGAAGTGATTTCGAAATTATAGGATTGTTTGTCCTTTTTTCGTTTGTCTTTAGTCTATGTCTTTTTTTTAAAAAAGCAGCTGATTGTATATATTTTGCGTTGGTCTAAAAACAGCGTCACAACAACGAACACGGATCGATGTTTTGATCACACGAGAAGTGACACGAAGATTGATTAACTCTCCAGACCAAAGACAATGGCGGTTTTCGAGGGAATCCACAAACGCGACTGCTTTTACTTCTGCTCTGTCTTTCTTTTTTCCTCTTTTATTATTCTTTCAAAGTGATATTTAAATATAATACAAAGTATATGATTGTGTGGTTGAGCTTAGCTGCAGGTGTTGCCGTATTGTGTGAGGCGCACACTTCAATTCAGTGTCGTAACGCGGTGGAAGATCAGAGGGCTCGTGAACACACAAACTTATTCATCATTAGTCCTACCTAGAGAGGTACGGCCATAAACATGTCAGCCCTTACAGCGGCGCCGCGTTCGCCCACTGCGGGAACACTATTATATGAATGATGATTTAGCTTCTTAAATAGACTTGGCTATAGTTTTTCCTGTTATTAAACAAGCGTCGTTGAAGGAGCATAAACAAAAATATTACCTCTGCTACCTTAAACAAAACATCAGACAACATAAAAAACAACAAAACAACAAAACAAAAAATAATAACAACATACACACACACAAGTACAAACAAAACCAACATTACCAAAGAGACAAGCTTAAATGGCAGGTGCTTTTTTTTACGACAATGACAACTTAAACATTAAGACAAGAGTAGTCACACCTCCCACCTTGTGCATGGCTCTGTGAGTAAAAATTGAGGTCGATGATCATTAGGATAAGAACTTGACAGAGACGTTTAAACAAAGAAATTATGTGGGTGATTGATTACATAGGATTAATCAAAAAGTCTATAAAATATTCTATGTTCCCTAGGTTTCGTGAACCGTACATGACTCTCCGTCGTGTCGATGTAGTGCACTAGCGACAGGGCTATTTGACGCCTCTGACTGGAGAAATAATGTGTTATGCCAGCCGTTACAGCGTCAATAGCTGAGTGCATTATTTAAAGTTCGCAGACTTCTGGTATACTTCTATAATGGTTTATGTGTTAGACAGATTTGTCAATCGTCTTTCCGTAAAACAAGCATCGTTAAAAGAACATTAAAAATGTACCTACGAAAAACAACAAAACAAAAACAAAAACAAAAACAACCAACAAAAGGGAAAGAGGGGAGTGTTGCAGATTAAAAAGAAACTATACCAAAGAGACGCATTTACATGTATTTCAGTGGTAAAGATATTTTAAACGACAATGGCAATAAAAGTTAAAGGGGTTTTGGGAGGGGAGGGGGTAAGGTTTAAATCTAATGCTCTCACATGATGTGTGAGTAAATTACGAAGAGGCGATACAATAAAAGCCTGCCAGAGAAGTCTAAACAATGAAGGGTAGGATATGATCGACATGTGGTTGGCAGATTTCTTAAAGCTAATTAAATTTTAGCCCTAACTGGCTTTTTGGTGGTCCCCTGGATTCACGATCAATCTCATACGGAGACAGGTACGCACCGCGTGATATTCGAATCTCAGAGCCTCCAACTGGACTGATTGATCCAGAGCACTACCGACTGAGCTATGTGACGCCCGCCCTTACAGAAATAATGTAATGTGTCAGACATTGCAGCGACAGCAGGTGAAGACTTAATCCTTACCATTTTCAGGTGCAATGTTGTACGGATTTATGAGCTTGTTAGATTTTCCCCGGGAAATCAAGCATCGTAAAATAAACATCAACAAAAATTACACCCAAATATAATATCTACAAAAGGAAGTAGACCAGACATTTTACGACAATCGCAACAGGGGTATAAGTAGCAGTCTAAAAATGGTTCACCTTAATAATTATGTGTTTGGCTGAGAAACGAATGTTAGTTAAAAAATTTGAGAGTTATTACACAATACGTGGGTGGTCGCATAAAGTAAAATATGAACACAAAATCCGAGATTCCAGAAGAATGGTTTATGAGACGGGTG
Organism: Elysia chlorotica; assembly: GCA_003991915.1. Lineage (NCBI taxonomy): Eukaryota > Metazoa > Mollusca > Gastropoda > Plakobranchidae > Elysia > Elysia chlorotica. The sequence goes on from RQTK01000863.1 coordinate 190,114, forward strand.
ATTCCCTAGTTTCAATGCAAAGGTTGTTACAGGTGTTTGTTTAACAATTGAGTGATTGGTCGGTTAGTCGGGTTCTTAACGACCAACGCCAGCGACTAGATATATCCCGGAGAGATCCCGAAACAAACGTTCAATAAGTCTACGCCCTGAAACATGGAGACAGGTCGGGGTTATCCGTCCGTCACTTTATACTGAGTAATATTAATTGTCTCTCTGATACACTAGAAATATATGTCCTTTCACCAGTAATAAAATGGGCTATGTCGTTTTAATTACAACTAAGCTTACTTTAGATCTACGGTTGAGAGAGTGTCTGGTTTTCAAGTGGGTGTAAGGACTGTAAGCAAGCCGCTCTGTTCCAGACTCGTAGTCAAACTTGTACATGTATATGGAGCGGTAAGGGTGGGTCTTTGCTTGTGGGTTCTCATTATTTCTATCTTTCCCTCTTTTCCAATTATTTGTTCGTTGAGAGGCTAAACGTTAGTCTTTTTTCTTTTCTAGCGATCACAGCTTTCGCCCTTATTTACATGATGTACTTGTATTTGACGTAATCCTTCTAACAGCAGCTTGCAGGCGCGGCATGACATTCGGTACCTCTGTTGTGAAAAAAATGGTCTATATCATTTTACAAAATTCCAAAGATGTATAGTGAGACATGTGGTGCACAATGAGATAGACACTTTTACGACAGAATATACGCATTATTCAGTTAGAGGGTCGTGAATGTGGGACAATACCAAAAAGGAAAACATTATACACTGTTAACGTTTAGAAGTGAAGCAGTAGCATTTTTAAAGAGAACTGTTTCTAAAATTAGAAGCTTTCGGTTCTAACATTTTTCACAACGGGGATCTAAACTTATGATTTTATGAATAGTACACCATTGATGGAACTATCAAGTGAGACTGTTCCACGTTTCTCATGCTTACAGATCATGCAGACAGACTACCATTATTGATAGGGTCTGAGACCGGAATGCTCAAAAGCTGCTCACATCAGCAGCATCTTTAACTCATTGATAAGCATAACACAACCAGGAAACAGAAGGAGTTTTGTCTGACGCAATTTTATGACTCCTCGATCCACGCACACTTTAATAGGATCTGAAATTTGATACTTATTTAACAGTCAGAAAGGACAGGAAGGTGTTTTAATATCAATATTTATAGTAGTAGTAGTAGTAGTAGTAGTAGTAGTAGTAGTAGTAGTAGTAGTAGTAGTAGTAGTAGTAGTAGTAGTAGTAGTAGTAGTAGTAGTAGTAGTAGTAGTAGTAGTAGTAGTAGTAGTAGTAGTAGTAGTTGCAGTTGCAGTAGCAGCAGAAGCAGAATTGTAGCAATATCCGTCATAGTATAATAAAGGTTTCTGTTTTCAAGGTTGTTATTTTGACTGTCTTTGCACTTGCTCTTTATTTCCAATTTCACTTAAAATAGAGGGGAATGGAAATTGGCGTGACATGCAAAAGCTGGTACTTGTCAGGTGCTAATTTAATTTCTCTTCCTATCTTTCACAGAGGCTATCAAGCTTGAAAATAATATAAAACAAAAGGAATTGACTGGCACACAGCGACACACACACATCAAAGGGATCGGGGAAACAGCTGATTAGAAAGAGGAGTGGGGGTGGAGAAAAAAAAAAAAAAGGGGGGGGGGCAGGAGGGAACACATAACTTCCCTTCTTACAATGCTATTTTTGTTGTTGTTGTTGTTGTTGTTGTTGTTGTTGTTGTTGTTGTTGTTGTTGTTGTCGTTGTTGTTTTTGATACTTTTGAAACATGAAATGATCTAGAACAATAAAATAACAACATTTACAAAAACAAAACGAAAATCAATTAACAATAACAATAAAAAAATAAAAGAAAATACCATAATAATACAAAGATAATGGTCAATCAGAGAATATCCCTGCTGTAACGTAGGGAGAAACGGCAAACTGGAATGTAAAGAGTTCGTTGTGTGGTATATAAAGTCGTGTGTCATATAAAAAAAACAACACACACACAAAATGAGTCTGTAGCACAATGTCTAGGATTTGAATGGCAAATAGTGCCCATGTCTGCGTATAAATATAAGACGATTTATAGAGAACTTAGACGTAAGATGAGTTAGAAATTACAATCAAGTGATGAATCAAAAGTAAAACAGAAGGAGGCAATGTGGCTGACTGGGACGAGCGCGCGAATTCAAATCGGAGTTTCATAAACTAATAAGACTATAACAGTGCTCACGTTTGAAGTTAAGTAACAACTCAACGTGCTATGTTTTAACTAGAATCACGTTGGAAAGGCTGAAGACAACCCTGGACAAGAGATTACGTGATTAGCAAGCAGGCTTTCGACAAAATCGCTCATGCACGGACCACATTGCTACCTTGCGCATCATCATTGAGCAGTCACTAGATTGGCAGACCCCCCTATATGCAGTCTTTGTTGACTTTCAAAAGGCATTCGACAGCGTGGACCGAAATGCCATATTAATGTACCACTACGGCTACCTACTAAAGTTTGTCACTATAATCCAACAACTTTACGAAGACGCCACTTGTCAAGTTATCCACGACGAGAAACTGACGAAACCGTTTAACGTGCAAACTGGCGTCCGCCAGGGTTGCTTGCTCTCCCCAACGATCCTCCTAATTATATTGTTGACTGAGACAGTCTACAACAAGTCGAAGGACAGGTATCCAGTAGACCTTCACGAAGCAGCTGGGGGATCTTGACTTTTCATACTACATCAGCCTTTTGTCCCAAAATCAACAAGACGCACAAGAGAAGCTATATCGTGTGGCAGAAGAAGCCGGGAAGTCTGGACTCCAGATAAACATCAGAAAGACTGCGGCTCTATTTTCCACAAGGAATCAAGAGGTTTAAACTAACTAAACTAACAACGTGATACTAGGTCCGTGTTAATGAGATGTGACCTTCAGAGACAAACTGTTGCTAGTCTTGTTATAATACAACTCCCGTCTCTGCTACAAACATTGCATACTTTACTTTCTCAGAGAAAACAGATCACATGGGTGGCAACACCTAAATATTGTTAGATATTTAATAGTCATAAGTATATTCGCCCAATAGGGTCCCCAAGGTAAAGAATGCGAAGCCCGTCTAATACCAAAGTTCATGGTAAGAAAGAAGCTCTCCTTGTTTGACTTCGCCCGAGGAGGATCCTGAACAACAACTGTATCGACCTCAACTTAATAGTAATCTCAGAGAGTTCTACTGCCTGCCACACACGAAGCAGTGCGAGGATACCAACTCTCCTCGATCAGAGATTACACTGTACACTTACAAATAGTAGTGTAAAAAAAAAACAACAACAACAACAACGAAAAACAAAAGCACAACACACACACACACAAAATAATAAATCCAATTAGATGTCTCAACCAACGTGCTATGTTTTAACTAGAATCACGTTGGTAAGGCTGAAGACAAGGGGCGCGATGGTCTTAATCGGAACGTGGTAGGTTCGAACCTCGCTCTAACCGCCGCGTTTTCCCCTCTGATGTACATGTATGATACATCTATGAGTATTTCATTATAGAGTTCGCCGCCACTCAACCTCTGTTAGAAAGAACCCTTGGTTACTCTGGCAATAGTTGAGGAGATAGCTTTGCCTTTTATGAACGTTCAAAGATAATCTTTATCTCTGATGTCCCAATGCGACAGATAATGATCGTCTCCTTCCCCTTCCCCTATCCCTTGCACTATGCCCCAATACGACAGATATACACACACCTTTTGCTCCCGTGTTTCTGCGGCGTCAGCTGGCCGTGACTGGGTCAAGTTTGACCTAGTTTGACATTTTGGCTTCCGAGTTGACCTACTTTCGCTCATCTCGTGGATAATGGCGCGTGTCGAGCGATAGTATCGTTTACATCGGCGCAGATCTAGATCTACAGAGATCTTGGTTTGCATGTCGACCCAGTCATGCTTGCTTGACTCTTGTGTTGTTTCAATGAATGATTGAATAGATCCAGTACATGTACATCTACACATTTATTTCATATAGTTGCGTTTTTATGTTTTGATATGGCTGTTTTAGAATAACTGGATAGGTATGCATGTGAACAAGCAGAAGATGGTCTCAGGTACGAATATTAGAAGCCTTGTTTTCTGTGGTTTCGTGTAGAAATATAAGGATAGTAAAACAACCAATAGAAAGATGCCCTAGTATGACGCTAGATGCAGTTAAAAATACATGTACAATGTACCGGTACCCTTAGTCGGGGGGAGGGGGCTAAGATGATAGCACAGCAACGTCGTCACTGGTCCCACTAGTTGCCGGAATAGCTCCTATCGCTCTCATAATTTTCTAAGATGGACAAGGCTGTTGTTGTCATTTATTTTAAATTAACATTTTCTTTATTGCTCTTGTTAAAAAGCTCCTTTCACGTAAAAGAATCAGAGATTTTTTTCTCCATGCTGTGAGGATTGTACACACGGTGCCCTTTCTACAAAGTATACTGTCATAGAAGGGCATCGTGTGTTTATATACCGAATGTGTCCCTTTTTACTCAGAGAGAGAGAGAGAGAGAGAGAGAGAGAGAGAGAGAGAGAGAGAGAGAGAGAGAGAGAGAGAGAGAGAGAGAGAGAGAGAGAGAGAGAGAGAGAGAGAGAGAGAGAGAGAGAGAGAGAGGAGAAGAAAAGAGAGAGAGAAAGATAGAGATAGAGAGAGAGAGAGAGAGAGAGGAGAGAGAGAGAGAGAGAGAGAGGGGGCAAAGAAAGAAGATAAATAGAGGTAGGGCCTGAACAACAAAAATGGCGAGCGCAAATACAGCATAATAATGTATGCTTTTTATTCTAATTGTGTTACTTAATACTTCACTCCAAAATGCCGACGGGGGTCATTAAATCAATGGGCCAATAAAAGCCACCATTTTGTAGCTGTGGTTACACGGTCCAATCAACCGCCATCTGATCCTCACAGCCTCTTGAATAACACTTCAACCCCTGGTCTTAGCTCATCAAAAAGCCCGCATCGCATTGTGCTTTACTGCTGTCAATCAGCACAAATCTAAGGGTCTGGGGGCGGGGCCTAAGCCCAAAATAGCAAGACACCTGGGCGTGAGAGGGGCTAGAGAGAGAGGAACTTCAGGCACGCGGCGATCTGCGCCTAAACTTTTCGCCTAGGCCACCCCACGCTCCGTTGGTCTCATGTCTGCTTTCTCACGTCTGCAAAGCAATGAGGATTGGAGGGAGAAAGGGAAGCCACTCCGACTATCGTGTTTGTAGGACACGCTCAGCGATTTGAACTTGATTCAACAAGAAGTGAAGAGGAGCTAGCTTCGCTTCATGGATAATTGTAAACATTGTCGATGTCTTCCTGTGGATTCCCCCCAACCTAACGGTTCGCTTCGCTTTGTGGATTTTATTCTGTGTATTCAAAGTGTTTTTGGCGTTTTCATTTCACTGGAATATATTTAGAACAAAACCAGGTTGGGTTAACTTCATGCAAACCTGTTGAAGCTATCTAATCTATTTATTTTACCTTTACCGTTGTCTATCGTCTTAGGTTAGACTCGATTATTTTCTGCCAAAAGTTTCGGTATGCCTGTAGACCGAAGTATCCTTACTTTTCAGAATGTTGCAGCTGGTGTTTCAAAGGGAACGAAGACTGAGCCAATCTAGACTAGATTTATTGTCAAAGTTTTAGATCTAGAAATCTAGATTAGGTCTAGATTTAGGACTCTCTTAGAATTTTAGATCTCAAGATTAAAGTTGTAATTTTAAATGAATCTACATCTAGATTTAGATATCTAGATCTCGACTAGGATAACTAAGATTAGTATATATATCGAGATCTTAGAGAAGTAGCCTAGATCTAGATATCTAATCTAGATCTAGATTTCCGGATTTATTTCTAAGTAGGGACCTTTAGAACAGAGGTGAAGCTTTAGACTAAACTTAGACACCTTTTTCTAAATCTAGATAAGCTTATAGAAAGATCTATCTAATCTATAGATCTAGATCTAGATCATGGCTAAGTAGACCCGATGGAATTCAGGTTGTCTTATCTGGCAACAAATCTGCTTATCATTCGATTCTTTTAGTTAGCCAGCTGGCATTAGATGTCTTTAGATTAGATGAGGCGAGGAAGCAATACTCCAGAAGATAAAGACGAATGTGTCTTCCTTAGGGCCTAGATTATAGATCTAGATCTTTCTACTAATCTAGATATATTCTTCTATTCGCACCAATGCTGAGCTGCATTTAAAACATAAAGACAGTCCCCAGGCACTTATGTCTATAGAACTAGATGTAGATCTAGATCTAAAATACACAGCCCATTGATGAACAATACATAAATGCCAACGTTCAATGAAACTAAAACTTACGATTTTATGTTATAAACGATTTGACCTCTATCTAGATCTTATCTTATTTGGCTTTTAAAGAAAAACTCTAGATCTAGATCTAATCTATTGAAGTAATCATAGCTTACCACTTATGTTACTTTACTCGCATTCATGTGTAGGCTAGATCTAGATCTAAGTTTATAGATTTCTTTTTTTATATATATATATATAACCAAGGTGTTTAAAAATACATTTAAAATCTCTCTCTTGTAATAATCAGTTGTAGGCCCACTGTCTACAGACTCTGTTTGGTGTAGAGCCGAGTCTATCATCTAGATAGATTCATGAAACTGCAAACACATCTAATCACACTTGAAAGATTCTGCATTATAAACGGTTTAAATGTAAGACTAGAAGTTATCTCTAGTGTCTTACATGGTGAACATACTTCTCTAACGGATTTGTTTAAAATGGCCCTCGATAGACCTATCCATTCGTCATACTTTCCAACACCATGAGAATGGCAAGGGATACACTATGTGAGATAGCTTGATTTGAGATATCTTCTTAGAGTGAATATGAATTATTTATTGCACGCTGAGGATCAAGGATAGCTTTCGGTTCGGATTACACAACCACCAGACCTGATCAAAAAGTTTGGGTCTGTTACCCCATTCAAGGCATCTTTTAGCTCTATCTGGAGTTATTCTGAATTGTGCTGTGACAAGTGTTTTGTCAGCTGAGTGTACAAGTTTCTGAGGACTTGATCGCAAACCAGGAACCATGGCAACAGGGGGCGTTTCGCCCTGTCTGGATTCAAACCCCAACTCTAACAGTGGCGATGTTGGGGTGGCAGGCGAAGGGCCAGCAGCAATCACAAAACGTGGGAAATATTACATGCCTGTCAACTTCAGTGATGATCCAACCATTCGGGTAGGTTGTTATAATCGTCGTGTAATACACATGACCTCCCAGGAAAAAAAAAGAGAGAGAGAGAGAGAGAGAGAGAGAGAGAGAGAGAGAGAGAGAGAGACAGACAGACAGACAGACAGACAGACAGACAGACAAAATGGTTGTTACAACATCCCGAAATATTGTCAGCATTCATTTTATATAGACCCATCTAGAGTCTAAATCATCAATACATCGTATTGAAATTTTACAACCTGCCGGTTGAAAAACAACCACTTGTAAGATCCAACCACGCCCATAGATTTCATAACACCAGAACGCTAGTGTATGACTATGTCCATTCAAAACCTAATAATTCAGGTCTAGGTTAAAAACGCATTATGTTGGAGCTAAGAAACCGTTCGACTAAGTACGTAAGTTAAACCACTTCTTGAAGATTCAACAAATTTAATCGGGTAGGTTAAAACACCAGTTGCTGTATGATCTTACCAAGTCAGGAATCAATTACACCACAACTAAGTTCGGGTGAAAAACACCACCTGCAAGATCAAGCCTTTGGATGTATGTTAAAAACCCACTTGTAGGATTAATAAAACCACTGGATATTAAAACACATCCAACTACTTTACCGGTTGTAAGATCCAACCATTTCAACATTTTATGACACGAATAATTATAAGATCCAAGTATTCGGATACTGTACTATTCAGGTAAGTCAAAACCTCGGATGTATTCTATCCAGCTATTCGGGTTGGTTGGAGCACCACTTGTAACCAAGATCTATCAACACTTGTAATACAGTATTCGGTATGTTCCGCCAGGTCTTCCCCATACGGGCTTTCTTGTGCAAATAAGTTTTATCAAAGTCCTTATTTGTTTAGTACGCGATGTGAATGTACATTGGCCTGTGACTTATTCGTCATTAAACAAAACCGGGGACTTAATTAGATTATGCAATATATACTTCACTGTATAAATGTTGACACAGCAACGAAGGATCATCTCCAAATAACGATGCACACCTCCAGAACTAAGTAAGAACATCTATCGCGTCTTTTTGCAGGTAGCGTGCTGTTTTGGAGTCGGCCAAAGTAAAACTCGAACCACAGCGTACAGGGCGAGAACTAATCATATATTTCTCCAGATTCTCATATCAGTTATCACCGTCTGTGGTGAACGGGGTTTACTTTATAGGTGCATTCCAAGCTGTTATCACTGTCACCAATCAATCCCCATCAAGATTTGTAAATCTCATTTTCTGTGTCCGCACCCCCTCCCCCCTTTTTTAATTTTTATTTTCACTTACCCATTCTCTCCATCATCCTATTTATAATTATGTTCCACAGGGGGGATCATAGACGCCGATCTCAGGCTTCCACCGTCAGTGATTGTATAGTTGTCGTATATCTATAATATATAATCTTATGTTTTAATTAGGATTTAAACACAAGTTCAAGTCTAATCATCGTCCTGGACCGTTTGATTCACATCAACAGAATGTAACGTTAAAACTCGACCTGCTGTTTACGATAGTTTGCATGAACGCAACACAAGGTACATGTAAATAACTTGGACCTGTTGTTTATCTCGCTCGTGTGATGATTGACATCAGCCAAATTCCCTATCAATTAGGCCTTGTAAAGTATTTAAGAAATCTCCATTGTTGATTTGGAATTGGTAACATTGTCATCAAGACCTGATGTGCTGACAACTGAAAGGTTAATGGCTTGCATGCTTCTGTTTAAATATTATTAAACTTTAATATGTCATTGCCAAATGTATAGCTCCTGTCTGCAGCTTGAAGTAATACATTTTACTGGGCGTCAATTGCTAGAGGCTAGGCCAGGCGCAGGGATTTCAACATACCAGGGGTGATTAAATTAAGAAAAAAAAAAAAAGAGACAAAACGAAGCAAATAGAATTTAATAAGATATCGATTACAAACCTTGTCCAAGATCTAGTAATAGGATGGCAGACTATGTATATGTATAGGGATTGAGTTCGAAAAAAAGGTTTGACCACGTTGTCGGTAAAGAGCTTTTACCAACTGAGGTTTCTGGCACTTAAGTTATTCGACTTTTTTGTTGCTTTAGTTTAACTTTTAACGTCTTCTAGGTCCAAATGGTAATCATATCCGGTGAGGAAATCGCGTTTTCGTACTTATTTCAAATGTTTTGCTTGCATACATGTTTAATTTTGTCATTATAAGTAAAATAGAAGTTGAATCTGACAGTGTCTGTGTGTTTGCTGTTGTTCCTGGCAGGATTACACGAGCGCTGTGAACGCCAACGGGCCCCGAGTCGGGGAGAAAGGCGTGGCCGCCACAGACACCAGCCGGGGATGTTCGCGCTGTGGGGCCTGCCCAGGCCTCAGTCTGCACTACTGGAGGTATGTGACCACGTCTCTCTCTCTCTCTCTCTCTCTCTCTCTCTCTCTCTAAAATCGCGTTTTCGTACTTATTTCAACTTCGTAGATTTCCGCTTGCATACATGTTTAATTTTGTCATTATAAGTAAAATAGAAGTTGAATCTGACAGTGTCTGTGTGTTTGCTGTTGTTCCTGGCAGGATTACACGAGCGCTGTGAACGCCAACGGGCCCCGAGTCGGGGAGAAAGGCGTGGCCGCCACAGACACCAGCCGGGGATGTTCGCGCTGTGGGGCCTGCCCAGGCCTCAGTCTGCACTACTGGAGGTATGTGACCACGTCTCTCTCTCTCTCTCTCTCTCTCTCTCTCTCTCTCTCTCTCTCTCTCTCTCTCTCTCTCTCTCTCTCTCTCTCTCTCTCTCTCTTCTCTCTCTCTCTCTCTCTCTCTCTCTCTCTCTCTCTCTCTCTCTCTCTGGATGCATTTCTGTTTGTTGTACATGTGAATGTCTGTTTACATGTTAGTCTATTTTTCTGACTTTCTCTGCCTGCCTGTCTCTTTCTCAATCTTTCCGCTGATTGTCTGTATGTACATGTCTCACTGTCTCATGTCTGCTTCTGTCTATTTGCATCTCTCTCCGTCTGTTCTGTCTGTCTTCCTCGCTCATCCCCTTTCTCTGTGGTAAAAAACAACAACTGCAATTGGATACTTTAAATTTTCCACCTTGCTACACAAGTATAAATATTTTCATGTATTCAATATCTGAAAAATGTGAAACTTCATGAACTGGCCGCTCTACACATCCACAATTCTCCAGGCCTCTGGAATGTCGAAGCAGTGGCGATGCTGCCGATGTAATGTTTTGTCTGGCATGGTGCATCCTGTCTCTCTGGACTTTCCCACAGTGTTTTCATTCGATTGCAGTTTTTTTTTTGCAAACAGGAAGACAGTAATTAGGGACCTTGTGTGTATGGGAATGCGTGTTTCTCACTGAGTGTTAGGGATACTTCAGAGGGATTTATAAGACCTGAAGCTGGCTGTCTGAACAGTGTTTTTCATCACTTGTACAAGCCAGGCACTGGTGCAAGTATTGGACAACACTGTTGTCGTCTCTCTGTCTCTGTCTCTCTCTCTCTCTCTCTCTCTCTCTCTCTCTCTCTCTCTCTCCTTTTCTTTCTGTATTTCTGGTAATGCTTCTTTCACCTTTCTACACACCCCCTTTCTTTATTTTTTGTCTCTTTTCTCTTAAAACCCGTGTTTTCTCCACTTCTCTCGACGAAAAGTCAATTTAGAAATAGAATATCTCCCTGTCCCTATCTCTCTTCCATCTCTCACCTCTCTCTATCATCAGTGTACCGTAGCTTGTCCAATCTCAAGGCTCACCTTTGACCTCATACTGGAGCCCCCGGGGCCAGCGAAATAATGATGGCCTCCCAAGCTCTGAGAAGGCACGCCATCAAAATTCAAATCTGGCGCGCACAACCTCGCACTGGGAAATTATCATATGTGTGGTGGGGGGGGGGGGGGGGGGGGGGGTAGGTATGGGAAGAGAGCATTACCACTCAGGCCAGAAGGGGGAGCGGGATAGCCCTGCATGCACAGATCCCACAGGTTCTGTTATCACCTGGGAGGGATGTGTATCGTGTGAATGTGAAAGGGGGAGGGGGACAGTGGGGGTAGTCTTAGCACTGATCAGCGATAACAACAGTGCGGTCATTGTGTGAATGACCTGCCTCAAGGCTCTAGAGATGAAACTTGAATTGAAAGGCCTAGGGATTCATGGATGCTTCGGCATTCCGAAGTGGGTCACTGGACAAGACGAAATACTGATGTTGAGAGAGAGAGAGAGGACACATAGATCTACATTTTTCGTGTACAATATGACTATACAGCTTTTACACCCAAGTTTTCATAAATTATCCCTCACTGTCTCACTGGCTTTCTCCTCTTAAAAACAAACCAGCCAACTAACCAACCAAAAACAAGATGGCGATGGAAAAACTGACGTGTACTATAATTTAGATGTATTTTGTCTTCCCTGGCGTTGTGTGCAAGCTGCTTGGGATCGTTTTTTCAATATACGTTAAAACAGTTCGTGGTGGACTGTGCGACCACTCCGAACAATGAACTTGATACCGGTAACAAAACCAAACATCCACGACCGTATAATTATATCAGGCTTTTTAAAGTGTCCTGGCATCAGTTATCATTCTCCTTACTGGGTCGTTTAGAACTTCTTGGAAATAGTTGTACACGTACAGGCAGTCGTGTTTGATCGTGTGTTGTTCCCTCTCCCTCCACTGGCTGAGGCAGGAGCATTGGTAACCCCCGCATTGTGTCTGGGTGGCAGCCCGTAAAGTTGTCAGACGTTAGTCTTGGGACACGTTCACAATACGTGTATAGCCTGTATAGTGCTGACGTTGGACGCTAAGCATCAAAATAAGAATTTCTCTGTTTCCTCTCCCCTCTCTTCCCCTCTCATTATCTTTAAGACTCACTAAACCCTAATTCGCATTCCTCTTTCTTCAACCCCATGTACATTATCTTTTTATTGTTTTCATTACACATCTCGCTCTGTCTTTATGTCTGTTACCCTCTCTGTATACCTCTGTGAATACCCTATTTCTCGTATATCGCGTACTGCCTCATGAAGGTTAGAGAATCCTATTCTAACAGTCCCACCTAGCTCTGCAAGTAATTTTCTACTTGCTTGAATATTGTTGAAAATCTTTGAGGATCACAGACCTGTAGATAGTGTTTCTCTAACTCACTAAGTACATCACTACATGCAGTTATGCACCCTTATCGTGTAGTAAATCTTATCTTATGATGCACCATCCTCGAAGGTTCAGACGGCAGACGTGCGCGTTACCGACGCGCCCAGTATCGGGTTTCCCCGCACGGCCTATGGGCTGTTCACACTGTTGACTGTTGCTAGTATCCTCAGTGCAGTGTGAAGCGTCTTCTGTAGGCCTAGTACAGCCTCAGCCGTGAGGCAGGGATGAAGCCAGGGTTTACCTGTGGCTTCATGGGAAAGATGTTTGGATCGCGCCCGTCGACACCATCCCAGGGCAAGTCAATATTGTGCCATTCGAGCTACGCTATGCTATTATCATGTTTGCGATGGATGGTGTGAGCCCGTCAAAATCCCACTGACCTGAATATGTATACCACAGCCTCTGAGCTCATAGTCAATGCAGTCTCCGACCAATT
>RQTK01000863.1:202922-218407 GCA_003991915.1 Elysia chlorotica
TTATTATTATTATTATTATTATAATTATTATTATTATTAATTTTATTTTTGTTATTGTTGTCGTCGTTGTTGTAATATTTTAGAACAATCTCTGTATCTCGAGGTTTGTGAAGAGTATCATGCGGAGACGGAGGCAATATTATTTAGAACTTCGTGCCTCCCCGATTAAGAGTCTAGCTGAACATAACTTTCTAAACTATGGGGCACCCACAAACTATTATCACGAGGAAGGAGATGTAGTCCAAATCACACCCGCGCGGTGTTTGTAATCACTGGAACCAAATGGTAAAAGAAATGGGGGAGGGGGGTGTTTCGAGAATGTTTTTTTTTTTTTTTTAAAACTGCAGAGTGCCCTTGGTCTACTAGCGCTGACCCCAGAGCTCTGTTTGTGGCAATTCCGAAACTTCCATCCCAGCACTAGTCAGTCAGTGCCCAGGATCCTGCTACTGGCCTTTCCGCGTTTTGAAGCTTGGCCCGAGGTTCTGTTTGCTCTTGCAGGCAGTGGAATCTTTCAGTTCCAACTTTCCAGAATGCAATGCTTCTCTGGCTAGCTACGTAATGTTCCAGAATGAAATCCTTTTACTAAGTTATCTTGCTACACAATACATTCCAGAATGCAATATTTTTACCTTGCTATCAAATATCCCAATATGCAATGCATAAACCTTGCTACCAAATATCCCAAATTGCAATACATTTACTTCATTTACCTGATATCCCAGCCTGGAATTTGCCATGAACTGTTTAACCATACCAAACTTACACTTGAGTTTAATCAAAGCACCATCCAAGGAGTTCCACTCCGCCAAGACTGGAGTCTTTTATCCCCCGAAGTTCCCCCTGGCTGCCTGCCATACCATACACGTAACTTATATATTCTAACACAAACCGCGCGGCGCTAAACTCATAAAGCGCCAGTGGGCCGCTAATTGCAGGACAAAGACTTGCTCTTCATTAGTGTCGAGTTAGTCCCCGTGCCGGGAGGAGGTTTCTTCCACTGATCTCTGCTGACTTAATGGCCAGGTGTAATGCCTGCCACCTGTGGAGGGGGAGCTTATGGCGCGGGAACGGTGCATCTAGTTAGTCATTCAATTTATTGGAATATCTCTCTCTTCCTCCCTCTTCTCCCTCTTTCTTTCGCTCGTCATCTTGCTACAACCGGTAATGACTTTGGATTTCTCTCTCTCTCTCTCTCTCTCTCTCTCTTTATCTCTCTCTCTTTCTTTATCTCTCTCTCTCTCTCTCTCCTAACAACCAGCAATGACTTAAGATCTCTCTCCCCGTTCTCTATTCCTATTCTATCTCCCCCCACCCCTGTTGGTGTAGCCAACATTAACTGTGAATTGCTCAACATGTGTCCCCGGTATGGATGTGAGTTTTGTGACGCGCGCGGGATGCTCAGATAGAAACTTCAACATAATCTAGGGCAATTTATGGCTCTGGGTTGTTGGGTTGGGGTGTTGCGTGCGCCTCATAAAATCTTCAAAGGTTGTTTTGGTTTTGGATATTATCTCGTCACTACTTGATGGGGGGAACAGGTAGATTCTGAGACACTTAGATTAGACATCAGACAGCCAGTCGCGCACATAGGGGGATACGGGATTGGAAGTGCTGGAGGATATGGCTTGAGGAGAGAGAGAGAGAGAGAAAGAGAGAGAGAGAGAGAGAGAGAGAGAGAGAGAGAGAGAGAGAGAGAGAGAGAGAGAGAGAGAGAGAGAGAGAGAGAGAGAGACTATCCCACCCATGTCAGATATAAAATCACATCCACTACTGGGGTAGAACATTAGATTCGGTTTCGGGTCCTGACGATTTCGCTCCCTCCTGGTTGGGTCTGTGTAAGTTTAATGTGACTGACTGAGTCCTGGTATCCCCGCCCTGTCTCGTGTCTGGCAGCACAAAAAATTGTCACACGTCAGTCTTGGGGTCCGTCTACAATAATTATAGCCTATATAGTGCTGACGTTGGACGTTAAACAACAACTCAACAATTTTCTCTCTCTCTTTCTCTCTATTTCTCTCGCACCCCTTCTCTCTGTATCACAGCAACTATCCTCATTGACACTTTTCCTACTATACAATATTATGCATTTAAGAACCCTTTCCCTATAGGTATGTTGGTCTTCTGCCACATTAGGCCTGGTCCAGTCGTGTTTACAGAGGTCGTTGTCCAGTGTTTTGTGCAGAGGTCTCTGTCCACCCATTGTCCAGTGCCAGATTTAACTCCTCACCTCACACGCCTGTGGCGCTCCGGCCCTGAGTTGTTTTCTTTTGAGCTAGGCACGCTCTGATCCGGCTATGGTGGGGTGGACATCAAAACACAACGGCGCTCGTAGTTTTGTGTGTTTTTGTTTTTGTTTTGTTTCTCACTCTCGGTTTTGAGGCAACAAAACATATCTGGTCCGTGTTAGATAGATAGATAGATACTAGATAGATAGATAGGTTGGTAGAGAGAGAGGGAGGGGGGCGGATAGAGAGAATGAGAGAGGGAGCGTGAGAGAGGACCCGAGAGGAAGATAGAAAGAAAGTGAGAGTATTATTTTAATAAATGTCGAGTTACAAACATGCACAGACATTGACTCTGTTATGTGTAGTAGAAGCTCGAGCAATAACCTGGGCTAAATATTTTTCTACAGATTAAAATGGTGGGAGAGGATATCATCACATCAGTGAGAAACATGGGATCGTTACGACCCAGACAAGTATGACGGGACAGACTCTTGAGACTTAGATGATATAAATAGGGTCTAGAAATTCGAGCTTTGTGAAATCAGGAGCCAAGTTTCGACTTCACAAACAATTTTTATTATCTGCCTTTACATGTTCCATGAAATGGATAACTTCATTGAATAAAGAGCTGGAATACGGACTTGATAGACCTTGGCGCAAAGCAAGAGAAAAGACACTCATGGTGAGAAAAAGAAAGATTGTAAGGAAGGAAAGGTAAAAAAAGAGGCCAAGCTTAAAAGAGCCAGTTAAAACACGAGTCAAGTTAGCACTGAAAACAACTCCGTCGACTCCGGCCTTTCAAGTTGTTAGCTAACGTGTGCGCGCACCTTTTCCAACCGTTTAGATCTAAGAATTACCACCCCTCGCGCGCACCTTGTACATCTTTAATTTGTCCGTTTCCAGGTGCAATTTGTTTCCATGTACTCCAAATTAAAAAAAAAAGGAAAACAAAAAACAAAACAGTGTATTGTACGTACATGTAAGCTACTAGTGCTACATCCTGTTTTCAACGCTGTAGAGAATCGTATGTTGTGTGAGTTGTGCCTAATTATTTCGCCAGTTTTCTACGGCCAAGTACAATACTGCACAATGTTCCTGTCTCTTAAATGGGGCAAAAAATAGCTCAGTCAATAGATCGCTGGATTCTCGAGCAGGAGATTCTATGTTCGAATCTCGGCTGGATGGTATGCCCGTTTCCGCATAGGATTCTTCAGGATCGGAAAACTAATGTCGCCCATAGCCCAATCGTTACTGCGTTGGGCTTAGCTCCGAAGTCCGATTCTCAGCTGGCGTCCTCCGTCTCCGTTACATATAGCGTTCTTTTGGAAACTTTTGAAGACGAGAGAAAGATAAACTTAACCGTTTAATCGCTTGTCCCGGCTCCCATCGCTCTCAAGGTCTCACTTGTCAAGGAAGCGTTATGAGGACCCGTATCCCCTACTTTATCGCATTTTTACATAGATGCTCAGATCTCTTTATGTACATTGATGGACTCCATTCACCAAAGGAGTATTTATAAACAAAAAAAAAAAATCTTCATACAAGACACATGGATGGCCTCTGTAGGCACCTGAGAGAGAGAGAGAGAGAGAGAGAGAGAGAGAGAGAGAGAGAGAGAGAGAGAGAGAGAGAAAGAGAGAGAGAGGGAGAGAGAGGGGGAGACAGATAGGCAGAGAGAAGTAACTAACCTATAGTCACATATCAGTGCTAACAGTAACGTTGTAAGTTTTCACTTCGTCTACGCTAACCTAAGTGTCAGAAGGAATCACCGACCATGATAAATCTACAATGATCCCTTAAGTCTTGGCTTCTTATTGAAGTCGATGGCACGAGCTTGCGAAGGCCTGGCTTAGTTCAAAAATGGTTTTAACAAGTTGTGTGCGTGTTCGTGCATGTGTGTGTGAGTGAGTGACTTGGCTGCTCCCAATCCCCGTGCCGTGCTCACACTTGAAGCGTTAGGCTAGCGCCTCCCAAATCCCCAACCCCAACCTTTATTGCCAGTACCGTACGTGGTCTCTACTCTCAAGCTCTATACTACGAATTTCTTCGTCTAACGGTTCTAACAAGGATTGGCTTTATTTCTCGCTGTAGCTCTAGATCTAGATCTTCATACACTGATGATCCCCTAGTATAAAAAACTGCGTGAGGCTCATAATAAACCACGTACAGTGTATCAGCGATAGAAATCTCCTCAGACAAAAATTAATACATCAGAGAACAATTCTTATGTATCGAAGTGGTTTTAGGGATCACCGTATCTTATCCTCATGAGAAGGGAAACTTCAACAGAAAGAGAGAGGCGGGACTGGGTGATAGGAGCATAATTTAGTGTGCCCATTGAAATGGGTTTTTTTGTTTATTTTTTTTAGGAATAAAGTTAAAGTGAGACGTCGTTAAGGAATAAGTGATATAAAGAGAAAAAAAATTTCTTTAAGTTTTCCTCCCATGTCTCCGTCTCTCCGATCCCTCTCTCTCTCTCTCTCTCTCTCTCTCTCTCTCTCTCTCTCTCTCTCCGATCCCTCCCGGTACCAAAACGGCACGTTTCTTGAGCCTGTTGTCCAAGTCCTTGAGAGCGAACCTTATACCCACAAATTACAAGATTCGGGTTTGAAATATTTCGCCCCAGCCTAATCCACGCGCGTGAGATTCAAGACTCCAATGGGAATAGATTTGAAGATGTAGAGATATGTGGAGATTACGAGGATTTGAATAGATGTCTGTCTATACACTGTGCTATGCCATGAAGAGGCCAACGTACTCTGTTGTTGCCTTGCATTCAGAGTGTTGGTGATAGTGACATGATATGCCTACATTGCAGTTTTCTGTATACAATTTCTGAGAAATTTTTGTGAGGGTCAAGTTCAGTGTAGGATCTCTTAAAACTGAATTATTATTATTATTATTATTATTATTATTAATTCATTCATCCATTCATTCTCCTTCTTCTTATCATTTATTATTATTATTATTATTATTATTTTATTATTATTTTTATTATTTTTGTTGTTATGTTGTTGTTGTAATAATTACTATTAATACTACCATCATTGTGTTTATTAATTGATCCCTGGCCCTCTTGAGTATTATCTCACAAATTGTTACTAGCCATCTAATATATAATAATAGGAGATGGCTATGATTCAGGTGTTCACTGTTAACTTTCCCGCTTGGGTTCAGCAGTGAAAATTAATATGTAAAGTCAGCTGGATAACTCTTGTTTCCCACTGTACTAGGCCGGCGTGCTTGCGTGAGAACCTTTGCTCACGTGATCGTCGCCGCGGCCTGGGAGGGACATTCAGCGTACAGCCAGTTTAACGGCCTGACCGCACGATAGGCCAGTCTCAGGTGTGATCACTGTCAGGCGATCTGCAAGATAACATTGTTCGGCCTGTATCAATGACACTTGCGCACACTGAAAATACAAGACGGCACGACATTCTTCCATGAAACTTGAATTTTAGTATTGTTCCATTCGACCTAGTCTACATACCTAAAACTATGATACACTATTAGAAAAGAAAAAGTCACGACAAACACCACCAGCAACGACATCAGCAAAACAGACCAGAAAAAAAGGCAGCTTTTAGCGTTTTTTTTTTCTTCTTAATAAGCTTGGAAAACTGTGGGAATCAGTCATTTAGACCATACCAAGCACTCAGCCATGCCTTGCGAATTGCCTGCAGTATGGAAGTCCGGAAAAGAAATAAGACATGAAAAGTAAACAACAATAAAGCGAACCGACTTTGAGCTATTTAGCATAAACATTAAACGACTGTGGGAACCTGTAGACGACCTGACAATGCATACAATGTACAACAGCCGGCCAGCGGTCCAGCGCACGCTATGCCCCAGACAATGTACCATACAGATACACACGCCTTTCCATAGCGGACTGCAAGTCCAAACTCCCAGAACCAAACAATAAAAAAAAACAACCCAACAGCACCAGCTTTGTGGAAAGTATTGTAGGCGAAGCATGGCCGCCGGTGCCGTAAAGCGTGATAAACTACATGTAGGAATGTATAGGCGGAGACGCCGTGCACTGCCTGTAGGTAATGTCTCCATTACTGCCCCCAGCGCCGCTCTATCAGGCTGTGGGATTCAGCGGGATGGAGGCAAATCACGCGCGCCATCTACAACCAAAATAATAATAAATTATGAGTTATTGCCAATAAAACATCAATAAAAATAAGAATAATTATGGTAATTTCTACAGGTCTGGGGCATGAATGGTTTATATGATTTTATTTTCCACTATAAGGAGTTATAATTTAAAATAGGAGCGGAGTTTTTTTGGGGGGGAAAAAAGTAAAAATTAAGATTGTAAATCGTGCCCTGAGACCTTCAGATTGCCTCCTATGTGGGACTTGATATCATTGAGCATACAACTAACAGTAACAAGAGCCGTTGTGTGTGAGATTTGATCTCAACGCCACACATCCTTTTTTTTTCTTTTACACAAACACACGGGTTCTCAATGTATTGATTGTTATCTTTGTGCACTTTGTGTTTTCACCATTTCTCTATCGAACATTTAAATAGCAATGTGGAAAAAATATGACGACTTTTACGTCCTATAGGATTTCAATGTAGATTTCACAATAAAATCCTGTACGGAGTCGAAACCTGGGACCTTCTGATCGTCGGTCCTCAGCACAAGCGACTGGGCTATTAGGCACCCCCTCTGTCCTAGCTATCGACTTTGACCGTGTTTCTCTTACACGTATATCGTATGTCTATTGACTTGATCAGAGCTGTTGGCTTTACCCTGGTCATTGTCACTGACCTCTGTGAGTGGGGTGCCCAAAGCTGTTGCCTAGAGTCAGATTACCCGATAAGCTGGGACATCTGGTTGAACGATGTAGAGTAAGAAAAAATCGGACTCGTTGGATTTTCACGTGGACTCCTTTGCAGGGTCAAGGACTCCCGCTGAGATTCGAACTACATACTTCATGCTGTCCATTGATGATCACTGCCGACTGAGCTATCGGATTCTGTAATAACTGGAGTCTGCCAACTTGTGCATGATGATAGTGAACCGTATTGATGTGGATTTTGAACAGGAACATGATGTCAGAGACATTGCCCTGGACGTTCTTCCAAGCTCAAAGATATGCACTGTAGAAGCAGATCATTGTGCTACATGCATATAACCGTTGTCCAGAGTGGGGTCGATCTTCGATAAGTTGCGGCCCATGATTTCCCATTTTCCACTGTTTGTGACGGCCTGGCACTTTGTTCTTTACCGTGCACTGAAGGACATGGCATAACATGAACTATGCAGGACCATGAAAGATTCTGACCAACGGGGAATATTTGCCAGCAAGAAATCAAACCCGTCTCATTGCATGACGTGCCTTAAATCTCAGAACAGATCCTGTGCGGCGGGAAAATTTGCCGGCCATTGGTCAATGGGATGATGTAACGGTACATGTGTACGTGATCTAATTACATGTATGTGCGTTTTTATTCCCTTCTTCTTATTTCTCTTGGTATGACAATCATAGCGGCAGTGCATAAACATTGCTATCAATAGTATCATTCTGATTTATATGTTTGTACTCTGCTAGCGGTATCTCCGCCAGTGTGACGAGTCATTGATGTAGGTGGCCCAGTGGTAAGCGTATAGCTGTTTTCCTCTTGGCTAGGTGAACGCTCGTTCGAGTCTACTTCAGGTGATTAATTTGTTCAGTTTTATTGTAACAGTATGTGTATCGCTCATCTTTATGGCTTTCCGTCGGTCCTGAGCTGGATTTAGGTTTGTGGTTTCTTCTTGGCCTTAGTTTGCTTTAACAGAGACAATGTTTATGTTTGTGCGTTGGTGTCTGCGTCTGTCTGTGTTTGGTTGAGAGTGACGGGGCTAGCTATCCTCTGTGGTCAAGCAGCATTACTGCAATAACAATGTCTTGACGGGCGGATGGGAGAGCTGCCTCCGCCATCCGATCTGGACAAACATGACAAATGGGCCGAGTATCAGATGACCAGCGACCGCACACACTGGACACAAGGTATTTACTCTGTTGTTGAGACGGGCGTTACGACATTGACCCTTCCCTCATTGTTCTACTGCGTGTGAATTTGTCCCATGCAGTTACATCATTAAGGGCGAGCTGGCGCATGTGATAGAAGCTTGGGCACCTACTAAGGAGGTATCCAGTTCGAGCGCAAAATCGGGCAGATCTGCTTGCCCTACAGTTTGTGTGGATTTCAGTATTGTGTCAGTTGTCACCATCTGAGACCTGGTATCCCCTCACTGTTTCGGTACGTAAAACTTTCAGACTTTAGTCTTGGGACTTGTCGCCACACAGGAACTTCTTTTGGGAACCTAATAGGCGTTAAACTAAGAGAGAGATTTTATCTGCAACAATGAGATCCTCTCTTCTTGTCCTACTGTTTGTGTACAATAAGTCCTTGCAGCGGTGACCTTAGCCCCTAATATAGACATGTCAGAAAAACAAGGGTTACACAATCTCCAGCACTAAAACTAGGTTTTTAGTAACAGTGGCAGGGGAAGACAAATCCCCGACACTGTCCCCAGACAATGGCCAATCTGTGACCAGCAGCGGTCAGTGTGGAGCAGGACTGAGCAGGAGATGTCCAGGGCTTGTCGAGCCTGGCACACATCCCTCATAGCGCCGGCCCAGGTGTCAGTGTCAGTGTCGCATGACGCCCCGGCAACAAGCTGTTTCTTTGCTTTATAGCCTCAGCCTCGGCCGCTATTGCTGCAGGTAAACAAGAGTTGGTTTGTTGGCTTCTTAACGTTCAACGGTCGCAACTAGACTATTGGTGTGGATGGGTTCCTAGATTATCGTCTGATAATTTGATTGCTGCCATACGAAGAGAGGGAATTCCAAGTCTTTTGTCTCAGCCAGGCACAGTATACTGACAACAATCCAACCAGTAGCGGACGGAATACGATGCCTTTGCCAGATAGTTGGCGTCTCATTTGAGCCGAGCGGTTTACCAAGAAAGCCAGCTCGCTTTTCTTGGTAACGTAAACAACTTACAAGGTATATAATTACATCTAACCTCAGAGGCTAATTCGTCACACGGTCCAGCTGGTAATAATAGGCCCCTTTATATTTTTCAGTAGGAAAAAAAGTGCTTGCACACCCATCCTAACAATATTTAGCCGGAGATGTAAAATCTGTCATTTGTAAGAGTGCTTGGGAGATAAGGGAATTGCCAGAGACTACTGCGTACAAGTCTTTATTGTCCATAGAAGGTATTACACTCTAGTTTTAGTTATCGTTCGAAGGAAATAGTCCAATTAGATACCTTATCCTGTCTTGCTCTTTTGGTTGCCTTTTATGAATTCCACCGTCCCTGCATAGGATTCCGCAGCGAACATTTGAGGCGTGAAAACAGAATGTATTCTCTATTTAATATAAGAGACATAATTATATTAAGGACACGAAACTCCTTTTGGGGGGCGAGGTGGCCTAGTCGTTGGAGCTATCGGCTTTCCACCAGGAGCTCTAGTGGATTAGAGCGTCTTTGTTTCCCACTAGTCGGATCGATGTTAATTATGTAATACAATCTGCAGAAACTGAAGTCCTGGCACATCCTCTCTGTATTGGTACCATTTGTTGTAAATCAAACCTATTGGGCACTCAGGAGACGTTAAATTTTGAGGTGTTTTTTTTTCTTCGGTAAGTTACTTGTGTGGTGGGCGGGTCCACGGCTAGAGCTATGGCTCATTCGGTAATAATCTGTAATTGCCAGTATGAAGTGGTGGATTCAATTTGCAGCCGATGCACCCATCACTGAGTTATGATTTCTCGGGATACATGATGAGGAAATGTTCAAAGTTTAGCAAGGACAATTATCTGTTTTTTTTAAAAATTCCGATCACTTTGTGAGCCAGTACACGTACTTGTTTTGTCCGCAGCATTGTAGCTCAAATCGATGCCATCATTGTGGGTAGGTCAGGTACTTAACTGCTCATTACCGCTCTCAGGTCAGGTGACTGATGTGTTTAACTGCTGCCCATTGCCCAGCCCTGCGAGGTATGCATCACTGCTGCTGATTGCTGCTGTCAGACGGAGGGGCCTGTCATCAGATCTGTCAGCCTTGCGTCATGGCGAGGGTGGTCCGGTGCTAACACACCTCAATCCTTGCTTCCAGCATCGGAATTTGTAAGGGGGAGGGGGCTACTCTATAGCTTTACTTGACTCCCCCCCCCTCTTTTTTGTGCCCCTAAACACGTACACACACTCACAGTATGTCCCTTTAATATATCACATACTTCACTACTTATGTAGAACAGGGAGGCGTTTAAATTTGAGTGGGCCCGTCTCGGCATTGCATTAATTGAATGGAACATGCCAACCTTAAAAAAAAACAATAGAAAAAAAACCCAACCTCAATAAACCACAACAACAGCAACTACACAAAACAAAACTGTATTCGATTAGTTCTATGTCCCCTAGACTTTCCTAGAGAATTACCATTATACGGAGACTGACATCAGTCGAGATTCAAACCTCGGACTTCCAGGTTGTCAATGCAGAACTATGCTGTCTGAACTATCTAGCGCTCCGAACCTTGCCATTTTGCCCACCCAACTTCCTATCCATGCGAGCAGTAGCCGGTGGTAATGAGAAATTACTCAGATGGTCGCTGGCCAACGCCACCTCTGAAAACAGGCAGCGATCGGAGCCCCTCGGTGTTATCAGGCGGGCTAATCTGCGGCCTGGAGTAAGCAGAGTCAGAGAGTGAGCCGCGTGAGACCGCTCACGCCCTGTCTAAACAAACTCCAGGCTCACACACACACACTCATAGAGACTTACACACATCCACGGCGCTGGCCACTGGACCACTCGGTGTAGACAAGGTATCGATGGTCAGGCCAATATCATAATACGCAGTGGAGTCCGCTAAGGGTTAATCCTGTTAAAGGTGATCTGTGGCTTTGTAAATAAACGATTTCCGAAGTATCAAGTATATTAATTTTAAAACCTTATAGTCATTGCTAAATATAAACTTTATACATGTATAAATTAAACTTTCAAACTGTCACCAAGAGGTTTGTCGTAAGCAGATTCTACTGTGAATTAATGCTAGCAAACACATTGTAGATGGATAGTAACTATCTTCACCGTGCATGTCATTAGTCATACCATAATACTACAATATATTAAATCTTTTCCTACCAAACCGAGTACTTGTAGAACATAGAAAAGAATAAGCTATCCCAAATCTAGACCTATATCTAGATAGAACTCTTGACTGACAGTGAGGCGAAAGATAAAAACATGAACAGGGCTTATCCTTAAGCGTGGCTGGTCGTGTACTTGATACAATGTATGAAGAATTTGCTGTGAAGAGGGTACACGTTCCATCCCCATTATTAAAGTGCCAATAGTATTGCCATTTTATGTATTTTTTTACCCGATCGTCCTATGACTTATCTCGAACTAAGTCAAGGTGTTATTGCCCATTTGTTATAAGCTTTATGTCCAAAGTATCCAGTAAGAACTTTATATACCAGGATATAGAGGATTTGAAAATAATCATAGACTTTTTTCTCCAACTCAACGAACTCACAGTATTTTACCAGAAATCGCACCATTTTAGAGTGTTTCCACAATTCATATATTTTGGAACATTAAAGATGGAATAGCATTTTTTTTAGATTTCAAATATTCATCTTTTTTTCTTTCCAATAAAATAACTATTTCATCGTTTGCGCTTAAATGTACGCGATGTTACCGTAGCGTGTACATTTTTATTTGTCTGGGGTCTCGTTATGGGGGAGAATTGGCAAAGACTTTGTCTTAACAAGGAGGAGATAGCTGCTTTTGAAATTAGTTTTGGATGAAAATGCATCCAAGTTCTTGATCTTAAAATTTAAATCCTCCTAATTCAAAGCACATGCATACATCCTCCCACCCCACCCCTAGCAACTAACACCAGCATTATTGGAACCTATGGGTGCGACTCAATCATAGCGACGCACAGTACAATATTTCAAATAAACAACTACATTAACAACAAAAGTTAATAAAAAAAAATAAATTTCGCACCGCTGGCCAATTCTTGAAAATGTTCAGTTCGCTACACATCTCGCATCCCGCAGGAAAAGTTTTCAAAGTTCTCATACAAGGTGGAAGATCGGACGGGCCAACAGACACACCCATAAACGATCACCCGCCCTGGTCCTGCCGCTGTAGATCTCAGGGTGAGTATCTCGCCATCTGGAGGGGGGTGTGTATACCTCCAACCTGCCCTTCCTCCACTCACTCGTTCCCACCCGTTCGTTCCTTCTGCCTGCTGGCTTCTTCTATCCTCGACCTGGGCCTCTTGGAGTTGTTGCTTCCAGATGCGGCTGTTGATGATGCTAGCGCTGCCGAGTGTAGGCCAGTTGAGGCCGACACTGAAAGACACGTTGATAGATCCAGGGGATGGGAGCATAGGGGGAAAGGGGAGAGGAGTCTGACTCTATAGCTAAACGGAATGCCCTGGTCTGGCCTTTTACCTGCTCTACGGTCTATGGTCTACCTGAGTCGGCGCTGAGAGGGGAAAAGGACACGGAGGAGGAAAATATAATAACAAACGGTAAGGAGAGAGAGAGAGAGAGAGAGAGAGAGAGAGAGAGAGAGAGAGAGAGAGAGAGAGGAGAGAGAGAGAGAGAAAGAGAGAGAGAGAGAGAGAGAGAGAGAGAGAGAGAGAGAGAGAGAAAGAGAGAGATAGAGAGAGAGGAACAAAGGGAGAGACAGATAGATAGAAATACACAGAGGAAGAGAAGGGAAGCATTGAGAGTCAGAGAGTCAGACAGAGACGAATAGATAGCTTGACAGAGAGATTCAGAGAAAGTTAAGACGAAGCAGCTTGCTTGTTCAGTGTAAAAAGCTTTGAACCCAATTTGCTACCTGAGTAATTTTGCCTGCGCTTTTTTGGAGTTTCGGAAACTTTATCCCAAGAGCTTTCTGTCATGGTTAATTATTATCTGTTCCTTCCTCATGTTGAAATTCATACCGCCAGTTTATCAAGAGGGTCTTTTTTTCCAAAACGGTTTTTTAATAGTTTTTTCATCACGAATTGCTTCATATTCTCACCCCTTACTTAAAAAATAGTTGGAAAAAATAACCTCTCATAATAATTACATTATGTTATTTTCTTGCCTTTGTATTGCTTTTGATAGTAATCCCTTTAAAGGTGTACATATGGGTCAAGTGCTTCTATCAATTAGTCCAAGAATTGGGTCTAGCCTTTTCCCCCATCCTAGTGCGTCCAAAGCCAAACGAAATGTGCCAGATCCCTGGTATAGACCGAGCCAAGTCTGTTTCTACCACAGTTAAAAAAATTCGAGGCTACAGAGGCCTGCTCAAGCCAGCCTGCTCAGTCTCTCTCTCTCTCTCTCTCTCTCTCTCTCTCTCTCTCTCTCTCTCTCTCTCTCTCTCAGGCTCTACCCTTCTTACTTTTTTATTCAAGTCCCCATAATTTTCCGATAGTGTCGAGTATAACCATTTTTTTTTAATTTTACGAGCTCCAAGGAAGGTCATGTAAGGCGACGCATGAAAGTCTGCCAATTTTCCATTCCACCACACAGAGACAGGAAGGGGATATCGGGACTTCAGTCTGTCCTTGCCGGCCAGGATAATATCTGACCAATCAATAGGAAAAAAGGCCGTATGTAGGGATTGAACCCGTGATCTGCGGATCAAAAGTCCCGAAGAGGTATTAATTTCTATGGATGTAAAAAAACCAACGAAGTCGTGCAGGAAAACTAAAGAGATGTTTATCTTTAGAGTGCACTTGTTGCTCTCGGCCACTCCCTTAGTTCATCACTTCACATGGAATATGATCTGCCCGCATTTGGGGCAAAGCTCATTATAATTATCTCTGGTCCGATTCCGTGCCTGGTCCTACCTCGAACAAGGTTGAGCTCTCAATTCTCAAGCCAGTAGTCGAACTCTGTCCGCCGAGAGTGTGAAGTTTGTGCTTATCAAGCTCCTTTAGAAGGCGATACACGGGGTTATGATTGTCACCCTTTCCCCCTGTCACCCCAACCATACAGTGGGACCGCTGCTGATAGTGTCGCTGTTTGATCTAGAGATAGCGGTCTGGCCTCGATACACTCATCTCAAGAGCTCATCATCAAACCTAGTAGTCCCATCCAATTGATCCTCAAGTGTTAGACTTTTTATGTGGATACGGCGGCCTGGTGGTTTAGGGGAAGAACTCTCACACCGAGACGAGCCGACCTCAGTCGCTGAGTGTTCGAATCCACCTTTACTATATAGTACTAGTAGATTTTAACTTGCACACCGCCTGACTTTGTGGCTGCTGGTAATGTATGCACGCTTCTTGATGCCATTCCGCACAACATTTGAGTAAGAGACTTATTATTCTCTTGGTACAAATAGTTAGTTAACATCATAATTGTTGCGTCAAAATTGTACAGAGGAAACAGTCGAAAGTTTATAAAAAAATATTGGCATTTGCCTATACACCAAGAGGCATACGGATTCCTCGCAAGATACATTATTTTTAGCGACATAGTTTAACATGCGTGCCGCACGTATATATTTTATACTTCCTTAAGTCAATTGTCATTGTCTTTAAGTTCTCGATATAATATTATCTTTGTTTCCTACAACTCTCTACATCTAACATCTGTATATATCCGTACACAGTGTCACTTCTGCTTTTATTTCTAAATTCTTATTGAAAATGTTGATGTCTATATTCATTCTATCTTTCGCTGTATTAGGTATACATGTACTGTTATATTCCCAGCTTTATCCTTGTACAGAAATCTCAATTTTTGTTACTTTGTTCGTCGCCTGCCTCTGGCTTTCATTCACTCTTCTGTCTCTGTCTCTCTGTCAGTCACTGTGACTGTATGTCTTTCTATCTATCTATCTATCTATCTATCTATCTATCTATCTATCTATCTATCTATCTATCTATCTATCTATCTATCTATCTATCTATCTATCTGTCTGTCTGTCTGTCTGTCTATGCCTGCTTGCGTCTGTTTCTCTCATATTCACCCCCCCCCCCCAATCCTTTCTTTTCGTTCTTTGTCCCTCTATACCACCTTAAAAGAAACAGTTAAACTGACTGCTCCAGTCCTACCCAGAGCTAGAGCTAGACCTTCCAGTCTTCCACACGGTGCCAGACCTGCTGCTGCTGAGAGCGCCAGATCTATCGAGATCCAGATCTAGATAGATTTACGTTAGTTATTCTCCAGGTGGCCTGGGCTGTGCAGAATCATCGGTTGCTTCTACCTGGTTCTTAGACTCACTAGGC
>RQTK01000864.1:0-73447 GCA_003991915.1 Elysia chlorotica
TACGGCCACAAGTGCTGCCATACAGAGACAGTCATATTTGCTTACATGTACACAGCAGGGCTAGAAAAAATTCCTTTTAATCGGGTCACTTTGTACTGAAACATACCCAACCACTAAGGAACTATGAGAATCTGCCTGAAAGTAGGACCTAACCCCCGACGTCACAAAATGGGGGGCGTCGTGGCCCTGGGGTAGAACATCGGCTCCCGACGCAACAGGTTCGTGGTTCGAGTCGTGGCGAATTTTCTTGGGTCGGAGTCAGGTTAATGTGACCAACTGAGACAGCAGTCATGGTATACCCGCTCTGTCTCGTGTGAGGCAGTACATAAAATTATCAGATATCAGTCTTGGGGCCCGTCCACAATATAGCCTATCTAGTGCTGATGTTGGACGTTAAACCAACTCAACTTCAACTACTACTAGTACTACTACCGAAACAGCCCACATGCACTTAAAACAAACCCACCCCTAAAACCCCCCCCCCCCCCCCCCCCCGCGCCTCTTAGATTACACAGCTTCTCAGTGGAAAGTATCATTAATTGTGAATGGTCTGTAGTTCGGTCGGTTAGATCAATCAAGACAGAGAATTCCTCCCTCCGCCTAGCGGCCCCCCCCCCCCCCCCAAAAAAAAATGGTATGGGTATAAACCATAAAATTAGCCAATGGATTTAAAAGAATAAAAAGTTATAACCTAACCTGTAACCAAAAGGTTGGACCCCTTACATATTCAAAGGGAAATAACAAGTTTAAGAGAGATACTCCAAAAAATACACAGAGGGTTGAAGGGGTAGGCCTACAGCTCTGACCCTCCGCCATATAGGCACTTTCAGGATAACCAGCCCACCGACACCACATTGACGAGGTACCTAACGCCTGTACCTCTGAGGATGTTGCACTGTTTACACAACTTCCGACAAAACTTCCCCGCCAGCTGTCAATCACCGACCCGGTTGTTGTTTTTTTTATGGGAGGAACCCTGAGAGGTCATATGTACGCTTAGGAGGAACCACATAATTTTGTGTTTATGTTTTCAGTGTTTATATAATGTGATCGCACTGTGTCTATGTGGCATCACGTACAATTTTGAGATGTTGACTTTGGCACCTGAAAATCAACCAACTAACGGGGAGTCCAGATATCAGACTAGCATCCTCTAGAACGAGCAAGGTCTTTTAAACAGTCATTGGTTATCTCGATTATTCGAAGTAGAATTTATTTAGAGCTAGAATTCTTTGGCTGTATTCAGCAAGAGTTAAAATTAAATAAGTTCCGTCTAGTTTTGGTCTCTTGGATTCCCGTAATACTTAGTTATGTCCGCAGCAAATGCCCTCCAATATACTGGCTAACTCTCTTCAGCTAAGGCCAAAGAAAAAGAGTATATAATGAAAAGGTGATTGCGAGACTTGGTATCAAACCAACTACTACTACTACTACTACTACTACTACTACTACTACTACTACTACTACTACTACTACTACTACTACTACTACTACTACTACTACTACTACTACTACTACTACTACTACTACTACTACTACTACTACTACTACTACTACTACTACTACTACTACTACTACTACTACTACTACTACTACTACTACTACTACTACTACTACTACTACTACTGAGTTTTTCAAATCTTATAAAGCTCGTGAACTGAAGATGCCATTATGCCCTAAAAACAACAATTAAGATTCAGATCTAAGAAAGCTTAACTAGATCTAATCACGCGAATCACCCTTGCAGATAAGGAATAAATCTAAAAGCCTTTGCCTGCAACACATGCGCCGAGAGCTACAGAAAAGCTAGGGGCGACTAAAAAGCAACATTACAAGTTAGTAAGTGGCGCTCGGCTTGGTGATATCCATCTCAAGCGACTAATGTTGATACCAATAGTGCCTGTAGAAGGAACATCTCTTCAGCAAAGACTACTAAGTAGTTAGTGCGATGTTGTTGTTAGCATATAGGGATCCAAGAGCACAACTTTTAATAGGCTAAGGCGTGCAAATCTGGCTGTTTTTTGCCTAAAATACCAAAGTAAAGGTGAAAAGAAAGCTTTCTGCGCGTTTCGTTTAAGTAAAAACTTTTACGCAAGGTTTGTGAACTTGTTCAGTTATTGCGCATTTTTTTGCATCTCATCGGCAAATCCCAGACCAACTTTGTGCGGCCAATGTTGAAAGTGAACATAAAGAAAAACGATCCTGGGATATAAAAATGCCTTTTTACATTATGATAATGTTATTGGTTCATTTAAATTTTTTAGATTTTAGATTACATTCGTCAAACAACTTTAAAACAAGGAAAGCCAGATAACAGACATGGTTTTTTATTTCCATGTTTCCACATCAGTACATCGATCATTATTTAGAGAGATGTATTAAGATAAGATTTAGGTACAGATCCAGATTGAGATTGAAACTTCCTGTAGCGACATTTAATCTAGATCTAGATTTAGCTCTAGATTTATAAGCATTTGATGAAATGCTTTAAAATTTAGATACATATTTTTTATGTAGTTTCAATCTTTGGTCTCAAAGATGTAGGCTGAGCTCTTGTAATCAATATGAAGACTCCATTGATCAAGGTATGTCATTTGAGAAAAAATTCTAAAAATTTAAAAAATTAATATCATCTGTCCGAAATCCATAGTACGATTGGTCTAACTGTTTATCTGAAAGTAATTATTTTGAAGTTTCAGATATCTAGAACAAGTAGGTGTTCATTACGAATATTGGGGGGGGGGGGGGGGGGGGGGGGGCTTGCGTAGAACATCGGCTTCCGACGCAAAAGGTTCACGGTTCAAGCGATTTCGCTCCCTACTGGTTAGGTCGGTGTCAATTTAATGTGATCGGTTGAGACAGGAGTAATGGTATATTCTCTCTGTTTTTGTGTGTAGCAGCAAATACAATTTGCCAGACTTTAAAGATTAAAACAAAAGCTTTATTAGTGTTTGTTGTTATGTTGTTGTTATTTTATTATTTTTTTTGTTGCTGTTAGATTTTTTAATAGGGCTAGTTTTTACATGAGTGTCTTCTTAGCCCTGTTATTTATTGTGTCGGAGACGGACAAATAGATCTTAGGGTCGAACGTTTACTTTTAAGGCAATTTTGTAAGTAGATGTATCTGTTATGAACTAGGTACAGTGATATAACATTAACATTTTAGCTTAAGATATAGGGATACAATTATGAGGAATGAAGGTTAAGGTCATCAATGCCTGAAGGTGTTTTTTGTTGTTGTTTTTTTTAATTTACACGTCCGCTAAAATGGTATTCAATGTTGCACATGTGTGATTGCTTAGTTTCTATCATCGATATTAGATCTAATCTAAATCAACATCCCTACCAACAATCAGATCCAAACTATAATATTGTTTAAATCTATATTTAGATTTATCACATTAAAATTATTTGCTAACTTTGTTTGGGGGAGGAGGACAGATTGAGGACAAATAGTATGTTTTACTTTTGTCTTTGGTTTCATTTTGTAAATAATGTGGCATACCGGGTTTCAAATACATTTTGATACTTTGATCAGCATTCGCTTCAGGGACAGGTACAGAAAGATAGATAGAGAGAGAGAGAGAGAGAGAGAGAGAGAGAGAGAGAGAGAGAGAGAGAAGAGAGAGAGAGAGAGAGAGAGAGAGAGAGAGAGAGAGAGAGAGAGAGGGAGAGAGAAAGGCAAGAGAGAGAGACAGAAACTAAGAAAGATAGAAATTTTGAGAGAGATAGAGATAGGGAGAGAGAGAGAGAGAGAGAGAGAGAGAGATGATAAAGACCCCAGAGAAAATGAATGGGCTCTGCACCATTTTGTAAAAATATATAGATCTTATTGCAAATTAGAATTTTTTCTCCTTACTCCAAATTAGTAGTATGACTGTTTGTTGTTAAGGTAACATATTTATTAATTACCTTAACGTGAAAAGGCGACAAAATAAATGTCTTTGGCATCAACAACACAGACCAAATTTAACTTCTAACCCTTCTTTAAATGAAGGTGAACATTTAACTCACCAAAAATATGAAAACACGTCAAATGGATATCTATTCTTTGGCATCCACAACACAATACAAAATTGACCTCTACCCCTTCTTTAAATACAGGTGAATATTTAACTCACCAAATACGTGAAAAGGTGGCAAAACTGATGACTTTGGCATCAACAACACAGAACAAATTTAACCTCTAACCCTTCTTTAAATGCAGGTGAATATTTAAATCATCAAAATGTGAAAAGACGACAAAATGTATATCTTTGGCCCTTCTTTAAATACAGATGAATATCTAACTCACTAAAAACGTGAAAAGACGTCAAATGGATATCTTTGGCATCCACAACACAGAACAATTTTAACCTCTAACCCATCTTTAAATACAGGTGAAAATACGGCAAAATGGATGACTTTTGTGCCAACAACACAGAACAAATTTAACCTCCTACTCTTCTTTTAATACAGGTGAATATTTAACTCACCAAAAAACGTGAAAAGACGACAAAATGGATGACCCTTTTCGCCAACAACACAATACAAAATTGACCTCTAGTCTAACCCTTCTGTAAATACAGGTGAACATTTAACTCATTAAAACGTGAAAAGACGTCAAAATGGATGACTTTGGCGCCAACAACACAAAACACATTTTATCTCTAACCCTTCTTTAAATACAGGTGAATATTTAACTCACCAAAAACGCGGAAAGCCGACAAAATGGATAACAACACAGAACACATTTAACTTCTATTACCCTTCTTTAAATACAGGTGAACATTTAACTCACCAAAACGTGAAAAGACGTCAAAATGGATGAATTTGGCGCCAACAACACGACCGGCAATGACGTTGGGCCGAGCACTGTCGCTCCGCCAGGGGAACATGAAGATCATTTTCATCTCTTGGAGATGCTGGAGGCCTACCTGAACTTGACGATTCTGTTGATCGCGATGGTCCTCAATGTCTTCATCATGACCGCCTTCCTCAGGGATAAACGTCTCCAGGCCATATTCAACTACTACATGTTCCATCTGTCCATTGCGGACACCAGCTACAGTGAGCATTAACATTTTGTGAGGCAACCAGGGTGAATTCAGGCACGAGTCGGAAAGTTGGCTTTTGGAGTTGTTTACAATGTGTTAAGGAGCAGTTAGTACACTTTAAAATGTAAATTTGTTTAGCTCTATCATGTTTAGAACTAGGGTTAGTAATTTTACTTGGAAATAAAGAAGGTCAATAGAGAATAGTTTTTCTGTGTTTGGAGGGCTCCAAACTTATATCAGCGATTTGTGACAAGTTTACCTTGGTTGCCTTACATTTGCCGTTTTACTTGTTTATGTGTTTATTATATTATTTGTTTCAATGTTTTATCTACTTACTAGTACGATCATGTGCTTTTTTTTTATTGGTTTCAGTGTTTTATTTATAATGTGCTAGTGCAAATAATTATGTACTTATTATTTTTATTGGTTTCAATTTTTGATTTATTTACTAGTATAATCATGTGCTTTTTTTTTTAATTGGCTTCAGCGTTTTATTTGTAATTTTCTAGTGCAAAGATGTACTTATTATTTTATTAGTTTCAGTGTTTCATTTATTTACTAGTACAATCTTTTTATTTACCAAAGCATGTACATATTATTGTATTAGTTTCAATGCGCCATCATTTACAAGTATTTATCAGACAAAATCGTCACTGGGTCGAACATATTATAGTTACTAGTACATGTTCTTATTTGTCTGTTGGTTACAGTGAGCCTTTCGGTACAAGTAGTTATTGTATTATATTGTAGTGCTCAGCTAAGTAACGTAAATTTAGTTACTAGTACATGCACCTCTTGTGTTGTTGGTCTTAGTCACAGTAACTTAGTGCACTATTTATTAATAGTTATCTTAATAAAACTTTCAGTGGGACCATTGTGTTACTGTGATAAATCATTTATTTGATTGTAGTTATAATAATATATCTTCAATTGCATCATATATTTACCAGTAGTACTTAAATTTTAAAATTTTGCTAATGGTTTTAGTGCAACATTTATTTACTAATACTAGCATTATTTTATTATGCTCTTGGTTTTAGTACAAATATTTTATTGGCAAATGTCATACTTAATCGTTTAGTGCAACCTTAAATTACTAATACATGTGCTTATAGTTTTGTTAGTTTTCTTCGTAAAGCTTAGGCGTTTTATATGCACCACATTTCTTGAAACTATGCTAGTCAGTTTTGATAATCTGAAAGTTAAATCTAGAGTAGTAATTATTCAAATTTATAGACGAGTGGGTGAGTGAGTGACTTTGTTTTTACAGCTGGTCAGTACTGCAACTTCTATATTGTGACCATGATAACCTAGGATAACTAATACACTATGAGTACTCTTTTATTTCTCCGAGTGGTAAAACCATAAAAGTTATATAGAAAAAATATTGGTTAAAAGTGAAGGGTATATAGAGCAGTCTAAAGATCGATGTGTAATACTATCACAACTAGATTTTGTTATATGAATCAATGTCTCTTAGAAAAATCAATGCGCGTTGAGGACGAAAACATCATTAAATATTTTCTCTAGTAATTTGGAAGTCAGGTACAGATTTTTTTCCCATGAAACAAAATGAAGCAGTCGCCTTGTTTAGTTAAAAAAAAACAAGTTGGTTAATCAATGTGAGAACATCTACATTATAATAAGATAATTCTCTCCCACAGGTTTCACTGTTATAATCAACATCCTGCACAGTTGGCTTCATATTTTCCACCTCTACAACACATACCTGTGTGTGGTAAGTAAATTCTTCTCACCCTCCCCCGGTATATCTTCGTCTCTCTATCTCCCTCTCTCGATCTCTCACTTCTCTAGCTCTCTCGATCTCTGTCAGTCTCTCTCCTGTCTCTCCCTCTCCTTCTCTTGATATTACTTCTTCTCTCTCTCTCTCTCTCTCTCTCTCTCTCTCTCTCTCTCTCTTTTTTTTTTTTTTCTCGCAATCTATCTCTTTTTCCCTCTTTCTTTCACCTCCCCTCTCCCTCACTCTCTCTCCAAAATAAAAACCTTGTGAGAGGAACAAAGAAAAAGAGCCCCGCCCTCTCTACTGATCTGCTAAGATGCTTGATTGTTTTTAAACAGGACATAACAAAACTCTTTCAGTTTGCTACACTATACTGACACCGACCCAACTCGAAAAGGACATCCCTCAGGAATTTGTTTTTCCTCAACCTCACCACTTTTACCAATAACTCTCAATCCTTCCATTTCATGCCCCCTCCAGATATTGGCCTTTATAACCACAAGACTAACGTCTGACACTCCATTGCAGTTACTAACATAATTATAGGCAGAGAGAAGGATTAGAACATTTTTCTCAGCAGTTACATTATACTGACATGGACCCAACCAGTAGAAGACGTCTTTCATGTACCAGTTGCGCTGTACTCACGCACTCTCCCCCCATCCCCCGGTCCATTACCAAACACCCACTACCCCAGCCCCTCCCTTTCAAACCCCTTCCAAAAGGTGGTCTTTATAGAACCTTCCTCCCCCCCCCCCCCCCCACACACTCTCTTTTTTTTCCCTAACCTACCTCAACCACTCCCTTTCATACCATCTGTGCAATATAGCGAAGGTCTCTTCTAGTTTAACTTCTCCTAGCTATTATTAAGGATCCAGATTGGGGTACCTAAGACTTGTTCTGTCACATTATATTGACACCAAACGAGCCAGTAGGGAAAAAACGTTGCTACCAGAGCTTGGGACTTGAACCACGCCCCCTCCCCCACTGCGACGAAAGCCAATGCTCTAACCACAGCTCAATCCCACCGTTTCAACCCCCTGTGTGAGAAGCGCCGAGTCTCTCTAGCTCTTCTAGTTTAAAATCTCGTTTGTCTGACAGTACTGACAGTAGGGAAAAACGCGGCCGCTAGAGCTGGGGCTACAATTACCGACATCCATCGACGAAAGCCTATGCTCCAAACACAGCGCTACTGGCTTCCCCTTCTTATTATTGCTTTCAAATATAACCGTTACTGATCTAACGTGTCGTAAATAAAAAAAAACACAATCGACCCCCCTCTCTCCCTTCCTTTCCCTTCCCATGTATTTTGTTCATACCCCCGCCAGATGGTTGCCTTTATAGCCGTTACGGATCTGACGTGTTGTAAATCAAATAACAAAGTCAATCACGCACCCCTCCCCCTTTCTGTACATTTTGCTCATACCCCCGCCAGATAGTTGCCTTTATAGTCGTTACGGATCTGACCTGTCGTAAATGAAAAAACAAACTTGATCTCCCCCCCCCCCCCTTTTTCCCCATTTCCATGCATTTTGTCCATACCCCCTTCCCCAGATGGTTGCCTTGATAGCCGTAACGGATCTTACGTGTCTTAAAAAATAAAAACTTAATGCCCCCCCCCCCTTTTCCCTTCCCGTGCATTTTGTCCATACCCCCTTCCCCAGATGGTTGCCTTCATAGACGTGACGGTGACATTGGAACAGCTCATCCTGCTGCTCCTCATGACCAGCGACCGTTACAGCGCCGTGACGCGCGGGCTCGTCTACAAACAAAAGCAGAGGGCCAGGCAGCGTTCACAGCTCGATCTGGTCGAACGTTACGCCGGGCGGTCGTCCCGAGAACACCATGACGCCCTCGGGAAGATTGGGAGCATGTCCACGTCCGCCCCGTCCTACTCCCTGCCGTCAATCAGCACGACGTTGACGAACGCGAGCGACACTCGAGGGGTGATGCCCAACGTTCGGCGCACTAGGATATTCCCGGCGCGGGAGAGGGCCAAGGTGCTCCTGTCCTGGGTATTCAGCGCAGTGATCGGCTTCTTCATTGCTGATGTCAGTATTGATTGCAGGGCTTCTGTTGTCGGTGGCCATGTTGTTTTAATGCTAAATTGATTGTTTTGTTGTTCTTGTTATTGGTGTTCTGCTAACTTCGAATATGGCAGTGTATGTTATTGGCTTCTTCATTGCAGATGTCAGTATTGATTGCAGGGCTTCTGTTGTCGGTGACCGTGGTGTTTTTACTGTTAAATTGGTTGTCTTGGTGGTGTTTTTGGTGTCCGCTTCTGTAGTCCGTTGCCGTGGTGTTTTAATGTCAAATTGGTTGTTTTGGTGGTGTTTTTGGTGTCCGCTTCTGTCGTCCGTGGCTGTGGTGTTTTTACTGTTAAATTGATTGTTTGGGTGGTGTTTTTGGTGACGGCTTCTGTCGTCCGTGGCTCTGGTATTTCTACGGTTAATTTGATTGTTTTGGTGGTGTTTTTGGTGTCCGCTTCTGTTGTCCATTGCCATGTTGTTTTAATGTTAAATTGGTTGTTTTGGTGGTGTTTTTGGAGTCCGCTTCTGTTGTCTATTACCATGGTGTTTTATTGTTAAATTGGTTGTTTTGGTGGTGTTTTTGGTGTCCGCTTCTGTTCGTGGCCGTCGTGTTTTAATGTCAAATTGACCGTTTTGGTGGTGTTTTTGGTGTTCGGGCAATTTAGTGTATTACTGTCAATGATTGGTTTCTTCATAGCTGATCTCAATTGATTGTTTTGTTGTTTTTGTTTATGGTCTTCTGATAACTTCGAATATTGAAGTAATGTATATTATTGGCTTCTTCATAGCATATGACAGTTTGGTTATTATTATTATTATTATTATTATTATTATTATTATTATTATTATTGTTGTTGTTGTTGTTGTCGTTGTCGTCGTTGTTGTTGTTGTTGTTGTTGTTGTTGTTGTTGTTGTTGTTGTTGTTGTTGTTGTTGTTGTTCTTGATTTGGTGTTTGGTGGCGGTACGGTGTTCGTGGCATTGTGGTTACTGTTGCGTTCTGTTTCTATTATTTAAATTGTTGTTGTAAGCGGCGCAAAATTTCCCCGTTGAAATATTTATCGTTATTTATCCTCCTCCCCCCTCCGTCCAGGTCGGTACCCTGATCTACAAGGACAAAGATGATTGCACGTTCCCCATACGCTTCCTCTACATTCACTACACGGCGTTCGCTCACGCCGTTTTGCTGACTTGCCTGTTTTTATATTTCCTTGTTATCGTGAGAGAATACCGGTACGGAATAATATTACTTAATTCGTCTAAATTGTCTACGATTTTCATTGGTTACAGAAAGTAAGGCTTTTGATAGCTTAGTTGAAGTTGAGTTGGTTTAACGTCCAAGATTAGCAATATATAGGCTATATTGTGGACGGGCCCCAAGGCTGACATCTGATAATTTTATGCGCTGCCACACATGAGACAGCGCTAGGATACCATGACTCTTGTCTCAGTCGGTCACATTAAACTGACAACAATCGCAAGCGCAATCGCCAGGGCTCGAACCCGGACTTTTTGCGTTGGAAGCCGATGTTCTACCCCAGTACCTCAGGGCCACCGCCCCCCCCCCCCTCCCCCTAGTCGGGGGCGACATCGCCAGGACTCGAAACACGGACCTCCTGCGTTGACGCCGGTGTTCTACCTTTCGATAGAGTGAATCGTGTTGAACGCCTTTAGACCATGATCACACTAGGCTTCCCAAAGTGTTTTTTGTCATTGCGCAGTCATTTCACCAGTATCAAAAATTAATAATTAAACGGAACCGTACGCAGAGTTCAATAAAATTGGAAAGGGTTTCAGACACCACGTTTACAGAAAAGGTAATGAGAGATTCTGATTCGGACAAGTATTGAGTAATGGTTGGAGGTTAAAAGGCAGGTCCTTAACTTAGGATATGCAGATGATAAGGCACTGTGCTTCAATGACTACACAGTGTGACTGTCTACGCGATAAGCCACGTGACTGTCAACCCAATCATAACACTTTTACTCTACGCCGCGCGTACCGTATCCAATGTTACTGTTCTCGCGGCAATTTGACAGTGAATCCATTCATGTTCACTGGTAGTCACAACAGCACCTTAAACATGTATATATACAATTCACCTACCACCAAACCAACGTTAAATATAATTTTAATGTGCACCTTCAATCATTCTCAGGAGACAAAAGAGGAAGTCGCTTATTGGCAAACGCCGTGGGCTCTGCTGCTCCTGCCTGAGACGTCCTAAGGAGGAAATCCTGCCCTATAATTTGTCCGTAGACATTCCGAGGGCATCTAGCTCCGTCATGCAGCCGCGAAGCCCGGACAACTCCAGAAGAATGTCTTGCGTAAAAGACTCGAATGTCTGGTTCAACGCCATCTCCGAGGATGACGTCTTCTTCGACTCGTCGGTTGCGCTACAGACGAGTATCGACAACATGCACACGTACGCGTACTACACGGGAAGCAAGGCCTACTCGAACAAGCAGCACAATCACAATGTGTCGGAACGGTCAGGCGCCGCATCAATGGTCGCAGTCCCAGAGATTAGGCACAGACCTGTGCTTAACACGCCGGCCATGTCCTTCCTATCTGAATGGAATCCGGATAAAGAAGCTTTACTTCCCTCGAGAAAGAGGAGATTGGACGTCAAAACGCCACCGTCTCCGAGAGCTAAGGCAGGGAAAATGTCTCTGAGCTTAGAAAAACGTCTTCTTCGCCATATTTCGGGTCATGTTATTTTATTGGAAGAACAAGAGGAAGCTGAGGCTGTCAGCAACTTAGCGAATGTAGAAAGTGATATCGATCTAGAGCCTGAAGAAGAACAATGTTGCACTTTGGAAAAGGCTAAAAGCGTAGGTCTTGAGTTTACTGAGAGCGGTCTGGAGACGCATTTCCTGGACACATACTGCAATGTAGCCGGCGAGTACAACGGTTATTTCATTGACACGTTCAGCTCAGTCTGTGATCGAGAGGCTCATAGCTTTGATAGATTCAGTCCGTTTTACGAGCAAGGAGCCCGGCCCATCGATGCCTTTGGTTTTCCTGAATGCAGCCCCCTCAGGGAGTGTATGGTTACAACAAATGACACACGCATTTCAATCATCGAGAGTCAAGACGGTGCATGCAACGAGGAATCAGTTTCACCTTCTAACGCCACGGTTACGGCAAACATGCTTGAAGAAAATGCACTTGTAGTTGGAGGGCTGGACATAACTGACCGTAAAGGAAAGGCTGAACTTCGCAAAAGCGCAAGGATTTTTAACAGCATTGACAAATACTGCATTCAACCGACAGACAAGAAGAGCATTGCGGACAAAAGAAAGGAGAAACGCGTGGCAATAAGTCAGAACAATGTTGATGGCCAAGAGATACCTTCCGGAATAAGGTTTGAGGAGGATACGGAACCCCTGGGAAATGTCTCGGATAGCACAGCACCGGTCCTGCCCGTCGTATCTTTCTCAGACGACGAGCTGACTGAGATCCCCGTAACGACTTTCAACAAGGTTCGCACCGACTCGCTGTACACGCTTCGCTCTTGTTTGAGCATCCAGGAGGACAACGAGTCCTCTAGCCTGGTAAAAGTTGTTAGAGATACCTCACCGTCCATTATAACTGGTAATATCTCTGATACGGTCTTGACACTGGGAGCTCCAACAACCTCTTCGTCTCGGACTGAAGATAACTTATTTGGTGGCAGCGGTGGGATAGAAGGCGCGAGTCAGAAACATCAGAGAAAAGATAGTACAAAGTCCGCTCTTTTCACGATCGGTGACGGAAATGAAGACACAGAACACGACGTTTTGGAAAGAGAGTGGCAAGGATGGGATAATTTGTTCGGCTGCAGTTTGCGTCGCAACGATGACAAGGATTGTTCGTGTTCCGTGACATCGTTATCAATGGATATTAAAACCCATGATTCGGATTTCAGCTTTCTCAAACTAGAAGCAGAATCACTGGTGGAGCGAACTTCAACATCAGACGAGCAAGACAGAGAAACTATCAGGTACCAACAATTCGCCTCTGATAGTCCAAAACGGCAGCTAATGGCAACTGCCATACATAGCGTGAAAGGTAACAAAGGGCAACCATATGTTCCTGTCGACAAAAATGTCAACCAAAGCGACCCGCCTGAACAGGAAAGCTCAAATGATTCAAAATACAAAAAAGGCACGGGTGAGCCGTCGGAAGAAGGGGATGACACGGACGCCGCTTCATCTTTAGCGGAAGACTCGATGAGAAGCGCAGCGCTTGCGACGCCGAGCAGTTTGGTGGAGAACTTTAACCACGTTGGGAAGAAAAGAGCCGCAAGGTACAAGCTTATGCTGAAGGACTGGACTTTTCAGGGCCACAACGCAGAGAAAAACAAGTACTCTTTGGGAACAGATTCTGGCCAGGGCGCTGCAGTTAGCACTTCGCTCGAATTTTACCAAGGGCACTGTGACCCTGGCCCAGGAGCTGCGACTAACGTAGGTTGTAATTTGGCAGCTGTATCTGGTACTCTCAGTCAACGCCATCTGACGCGTCCTGGTGGCAGTAGCGAGGGTGACTTGTATGGCAGCGTTGACCAGAAAGACGGCGCTTCATTTAATGGCGCGCCTCTAATCCCCGCACAAATCCGCGTGGAGGTGGAGGAAGACGCCGACACAGAAGACGGCCTCCTCAACTCGCAGAAGAAAAGCGAGATCGACGAGGCGGTCGGACAATGGCTGAAGTTCTACGAGGTGAGCCAACCGTTGGTCGTCCACTCGTCTCAGTGCTCAATGCCTTTGAGTTCTGAATTTCCGGACAGTTTCGACCTGGAAGGGGCAATCCCAAAGCTGGAGGCTGTTGGTGACGTGACACAGGGGGATCTCTTGAAGGCCAGGCAAATATGGTTCCAGTTTTATGACGTGAAAACGCAGCTTTCCTCTCAAGGCACATCACCTTGCACACCGTTTTCTGATCGCTCGGAGGACGCCTCAAGATCCCGCCTTCTCTCAGCTAGCAACAGAAAACAACTGACAGATTTTGTCGATTCAGAGAGCCCAGTCGTTAGTCGTAACGCTTTATGCACTGACTCCAAAGACACTGCCGTCATAACAATGTACGAAAACTCACCATGCTGCTCATTAGATTCCAATACGCCAGGCGTTCCTAAGAGAGGGTTGGGAAAGACGAACTATGCGGGAGTCCGTGAAGGGAAAAATGCTGTTGATACCCAGACAAACTTCTCCTCCCAGCTGTGCGCGAAGTTGACGGCACTTTCCTATGGGTTTCCTCGCGATGTTTGCGAATTTGGCACCAGAGAAAAAGAGACAGGTAGGCTCAGACATATAGAGGGCATGGAAAAGGAAAGCGCCAGCGATATACGGAGACAGAGCGCATGTGATCGTGTTGGCGTACGCCAAAAGTCATCCAATCTTAGCGTGCGCTCTCCGAGTTTTGACGAGCTGACACCTCACCAGGGCGACAGGCCATTGGAGTTTGTGCCCAGTGCGTATCCTTTCCTCACTAGCAGCGACAATGACGCGTGTGAATCTTTAACATCGCCGATGGACCGTATCGATTCACAGAGAGACAGGGTGTCCGACATGGCAAAACAGCATCAGTCCACTGAACTGCGAAGACAAACACACCAGCCTGACATGGACGAAGATTTGAGATGTCAAGAGACTCAAAGGAATCGGTCCGTAGCGTGCCGTGAACCAACATTATCCACGCAACCGGTATTGGACGAAGGCATGTCGTCTTCAAGCCGCGTGGCTCCGACGTGTGTTTCGGCATGCGCCGCGAGCTCTAGCCTAGACCTGCAGGATATCCAAGCGTGCCCTCCCAGTAGCCCCGCGAGCGAGGAAGCCAGGCCTGTGAACACCCGAGCGGAGCAGCCAACACACAACGGCTCGGCGACCTCCAACAGGGTTTTTTCCACGGCCTCCGCCACTGCAGATCTAGCGAGCCGTCTGCTCGAGTCGGTGAGCCTGAAGCGGCGCGCGCTGCTGGCAGAGCTAGGCCTATACCAGGACATCCTGTCAGGACTGTACCCTCTAGATTGGATCCTCGCGCGCGGCGCAAGCAACGCAGGCAACGCAACACGTAATGTTGAGAGTGACACGCGATCGGCGCCGACGGGGGATACCGAGCTTAGCGAAGAGTGTCCACACTGCCTTCGACGCGCCCGGCTGCAGCACGCGGAAATGGGCCGACAGGTGGAGGCGACAATCAGGCGTCTCTTCGGGATGCGAACGCCCGCCTTTGAGGAGCACTGCGAGAGCGCCTCGAATATTGCGCTAGAAAATGCTGCAGACGATAGTCACGCCATAGAACGATTTGATCAGGAAGGGATGGGGATTGGGCTCGGTCCAGATGGAAACACTTGCATGCAGTGTGCTCAAGTGTGTCCATGCGTCGGGAAGTTAGCTCAACATGCTGCCGATGGTATGTGTATTTTCTCTCAGTGTCGACCAAAAAAGTTGTAATAATAACTAGATATCTTTAGAGAATACAATCGTGATAACAGCCAGAGAGCTGTATAGACTAAGAGGATCAAGCAAATACTAAAATTTAGAGGACACAGCGAGAGAAACAGACAGATACCTTTACAGACAGAATACACAAATGAACAGCCAGAAACCTTAAGAGAATACACTCATGTTATAATACAGATAGCTTTAGAGACATCAATGGCAAGAACAGGCAGATACATAAAGGAAGGCCAGTTATACTTTGTACCCCCCTCCCCTCTTTTTCCATCTATCAATTAAGATCTTGTTTTTCTTAGTTAAGCCATTACCTTTTTTTAAACTTATCTGATGAACTTCTTTTTTTTCATTTGCCACCTAAGCTCTGCTATTAATACGATTTGCAATGCCCATTTGTCCCGTTCAGACATTGCCTTTGAAGCACACCACAAAACAGAAGGCCACCATACTGGGACCTTAGAGGATTATCAAGAGCGGTTTGGCACGGCACCGCCAGCATTCGGCGAAAATAACAACAGCAACACCAACAAGGCAGCGGCATCATACGGCAA
The DNA here is from genome assembly GCA_003991915.1 of Elysia chlorotica. Taxonomy (NCBI): domain Eukaryota; kingdom Metazoa; phylum Mollusca; class Gastropoda; family Plakobranchidae; genus Elysia; species Elysia chlorotica. Next base: position 15,797 of record RQTK01000864.1, read on the forward strand.
GAACAACAACAGCAGCAGACCCCAAAGCCCGCCGAAAAATTTGGTGAATGTGCCTAATGACCAAAACCAAACCAGCCTAAATAAACAGAAGTAAGTCAGGCCTGTCTTGTCTACCTGTTATATTGGGTGTTCTAATACGAAGATCGAGAGATTGTTACTGCCTTTCAAGTATCGCCATGTCTTTAACTTTAAGCATGCGATTTAGTATTTTATGATTTCTGATTGAAAGGTAAGTAGCTTGTTTTTAAATATTACTTATGTCTATAGTTATAAAGTTGCAGAGAGTTTTACCAAAAGCAACAGAAAATTTAGGATGGCTCTTCAAAAAAAAAAGTTCAATAGGAAAAAGGCAGAAATCGCAAATTGGGATATAAATACAAGTATTCATGTAAAAATATTTTGTCATCTTCTTACAAAAGCCTCTGCCCCCCCCCCCCCCCCCCACCCCCCCTTTTCCCCCCCCAACCCCAAATTTACCCCCCTCCCCCCCCCCCCCCCCCCCACACACACACACGTTTTCTCCCCTAAGCTCTAAATTTAAAGAAAACGCACCGCAAATTAAATGGCAATCTGACAGTAACAAAGAAAAAATATTCTTAGTGCCTGCACGATCAATAAACGAGTTTTTAGAAAACGACAAAATTAAACGATTATTTTAATACCCCACAAAAAACTTACCCAACGTCTGACCAATGTAAATAAAGCTGTGTGACTTTAACATGCGATATTCCTGAATATGGTAATATCTAAAATAAATATTGGTAGCCTACTATAGTTAGAGCAGGAAACACTTCTTTTGATACGAAAACTATTGCTGTAGAGTGTGTTTCAGACGAGATGATAAAACATGTTGGAAAGATATTTTTCAGCTTTTTAATAAGGATGTACAAAATTTACTTCATCCCCGGCCTAATTTTTTACCTAAATGCCAAACCAAAATGCGCATATTTATACAGTTCTAAGATGTTTCACACTTTTTGGTCGATGACGAATATAGCCTAATTATTAAAAAAAAAACGACCTGAAACTACAAAATAGATGCTTTAAAAGTGATAATAATTATTATTCCTTAATTTTCATGCATGCTGTAAGGGTCTCGGATGCTCTTACCAAACTGAGCAAGACGAAGACGGCGCCAAAGAAAACGACATGCTCCTGCTGCAAGTGTGGAGGTTTCCAGTCGCTCCTCACTACAGATCCTACGCTGGCTCTGGTAGTGAGCCATGGGCTCATCCTCTTCGCACAGGTGGGTCAGGGGTTCAAGTGGGTCAAGGTTTAGGGGGATCAAGTGGGTCAAGGTTTAGGGGGGTCAGATGTGTCAATAGATCAGGAGTCAGATGGGTCAGGGGCTCAAGTGGGTCAAAGTTTTTTTAATTTTTATTTTTATTTTTATTTATTTACTTGTTTATTTATTTATTTATTTATTTATTTATTTATTTTTTTTTTTTTTTTTTTTTTTGGGGGGGGGGGGGGGAGGGGGGTCAGATGTGTCAATAGATCAGGAGTCAGATGGGTCAGGGGATCAAGTCAGAAAGTGACAATCATGGAAACGATATATCTTGAACATCAATACAGACACTCCCTTTCGAAGATATGGAAGTCTGTTGTGAGGATCTGAGGAAAAATATCCCCTCCCCACCATTAAAACACCTAATAAAGGCTAATGGTTGACATGTGGAGGAAGAAAAGGAAATTGCAAACGCACTAGGCACTGCATCTTACAAGAGGTCCTCCAACCACCACTATTCCTCTCAATTTTAGTCTTTTAAAGAGCAGCCTGAGGAGAAACCGGTTGATTTTTCCTCATACTACTTTAAACAGTATATAACTATGTTGCTCTATCGCCTTTCGTCCGCTGACTGTGTGTGCACTTAATATCAAACACAACTATGATGCTGTAGCAGCTTACTTCCTGACCATTTATAAACACCGACGCAAAAGATATACACTTTCAAATGATAAACGTTGCGCTATCGCCTCTCGTTCACACATTATAAACAATATATCATTATCTGAAAAAAACATGCCTCCTTCATATGTATTTTGTGATAGAACCTCGCTATTCTCATGACGCGGCATCTTGTTGTACCGCCTTCCGCCCGGTATCAGTGTATACACTTTATAATAAATATATGTTGAATTGTTATAAAAATACATAAAATCATGTTACTGTATCCGCCTCTTGCATACATGTCATAATAATTATATGTTGCTATATCTACCCCCCCCCCTCCCTCCCCACCCCCCTTACCCACCCCGTACCAGTTCCTAAGCTGGTGGCCGCGGACCGCCCTGTACATCTACTACGATCTGACGGACTTCCCGCCCGTGCAGTCCATCCATGAACTGCTCATCATCAGCCTGTTCTACACGAGGGTGCTGCTCACGCCCTGTGTGTGCCTTTACTACTCCAAGGGCTACCGGGAAAACTTCGCCAAGATCCTCGGCTTTTTCCGGACCGTCTTGTGTTTCTGGAGGAGAACCTAGCATTAGTCACTTAGGGCCTTCAGTAGGCTACAAGTACACAGTCGCGGTAGCTTACGGCGAGACTTAAGTCCTCTTAGTTGCATATTATACTTACAAATAGTTGTAAGCTACTGCGATGTTGTACTTATAGCCCTTAGGGATAGACCGGAGAATTGTGAGACAAGAGGTTAAGACGTGTGAATGATGGAGCGATGTTTATACGTAGATTTTGTAGATCACATTATTGCTATGAAAGACGTGTAAAATTATTGTTGTGTCCGGTTAGACTTAAGAAACCATGAAGCTCTTAGAAACGACTTGTTGATATATGATTGATGTTTTATAAGTAGGCCTATATTCTATATGCCAGAAAACTGATAGATAATGCTCTAAATTATCACGTTAGCCAGAAATTTCCCCATACACATTTACCGCCACCGCCCTTCCCAAAACAATGGGAAAAACTTTGATACAGAGAGCATACTATCTCTAAAAAAAACATGTGCCATTATTTCTTTGTCTGTTCAGGAGCACCGTTATAAGGCTGGTTGATAGGATTGTAGCCCTGCTTAACGAGCAAATGGTCCGGGGTTCGAGACTTACCTTGTTATCCTATCCCCGCATAACGTTTTGGGGAACATTCAGAAGACCTCAACTATACCACACAAAACAAAACAAAAGAGACAAGCATTCTCGTAATGTCAATTTAGGTCTAGATCGGTGTCTTCTCACATTTCAGCGCCTTGGTCATTTCGTTAAAATGAGATCTACGAGTGGTTACCGACAGTAAACGTAGGTTAAATTCAATTACACAACATAGGCCTATTTTTCAGGCTGTAGGACTACTGAAACACTCGTAGCCGAAAAGACGTAGGCCTAACACTGTACGTACAAAATGATTTAAACATGGTATCGCATTGTTTTTTTTAATTTATTTTTCTGCCAAGAAATAATTATATACATGTAGTTTTATTTTAATCCTTTCATTTTGTTAAGTTAATAATGTTTGGAGTCTTGTCTATAAAAAAATATTGACAAAATGCTTCTTTATTGTTCTGTTGATTTTTAGTTGTTTTTTTCCTCTAAGCAGATCCAGAATGTATATCCTCTAGATTCTACACGAGATGTATTGTCTTCTTGTATACGTTAAAATCATTTCTATATAGCCTGTACATTTGAAACTTGCTACTTGGTAAAGCAGTATGACCACACACTTCAGGGTGGTCGAGATATCAAATATCTCACCTAAACATTTTATTTTTTAGCTTTGACTTCCACTGTTTCCTGGGCAAAACAAATTTCGATTTTTTTCCCGAATATCTTGATTAGAACCCAACAAATCGTTCTATTACGGGTAAAAAATCTTAAACAAGGTGACAAAGTAAGAATGAAATAGAAAATGACATCCAGGAGTTTTCACGACTAAACTGGCGATTTCGACATGGTTATCCTTGGACATACCACACTATAGTGTGAATTAGTAAACTTTAAACTGGTATGCCTAGCCCTATACCAATTTTGTATCAATACTAGGTGTGGTGAGATAAAATAAAATTATTGTGTTTATCTTTAAACTAGATAATTGATTTTCCATTATGTTCAGTGAATTTAAGTTCATCATCAACATCATCATCATCATCATCATCATCATCATCATCATCATCATCATCATCATCATCATCATCATCATCATCATCATCATCATCATCATCATCATCATCATCATCATCATCATCATCATCATCATCATCATCATGCTGGCTTATATATCGGTAGTGTCTGACGTAGCCTCCGTACAATCTGCCTGAAGAGCTCTCTGTCTTGAGAGATCTCCCCTGCTTCGCTGGGCCTCCTTTGTAGCCAGCAGCTTTGTTCCTAGGATATGTCTTTCCAACTGTCGTGTCTTTTCATGTGCCTATAGTATTACAGATTTGTTTCTTTGATGGTTTGCAAAAGCCAATTTTGGTTTGATTCTTCTGCCTCGCTGGGACCCCTTTGTAGCTAGTCGCTGATGTCGCCCATCCACCTTGTTGTAGGCCTGCTCTGTCTTCGCTTTGCCCCCAGTTTTGTTCCTAGGATATGTCTTTCCAAACTGCTATGTCTTTTCAGGTGCCCATATTATTTCAGATTGTTTCTTTGATGGTTTGCGCAAGACAATTTTGGTTTGATTTTATTAATTTTTTTAGTGTATCGTCTTTTCGTCTGTGTGCGTTCCATGGAACTCTAATTGGACCTACGTCATTTTCAACCTGCCCTACACAATATTGATTTTAGTCAATGGTACTAATCATGTAGGCTTTGTGTACTGTGACTTGTTTTTAGTAAAAGGGCTGTCAAATTTGTTGACTTGCTATTTGGTATCAGGTCTTTAATGATTAAAATATGTGTACACAGCGGTATAAGCCCCGAAACTGTTTGTGATCGTTTTCTAACTTTTGAATAAAAGATTATTTTAACCCCAAAAAGTCGTTATTTCAAGTGTATTTAAATGTCAGTAGGTGTACTTGTTATCTTCACTTTAAAGTGAATTCTGTATAACATAAGATTATAAGAACAGTTAATTTCATGATTTTTTTAAAATATAAAACTTCCCACCGCACTGTCTCTGTGGGACATGACAAATAATTGTTGGTTTTGATACCCGTTCATAACTGATTTCGTCTCCAACCTGTTGGGTCAATGTCAGTATAATGTGAACGGCTCAGACTGGAGTTCGGGTCTCCCCGCACTGTCTCGTGTGTGGCAGCACATAAAATAGTCAGACCTTACTAATGAGACCTATAAGCTTATATTGCTGGAACCGAACTAAGCAGTGGAGGGCGGATTCGAAAACAAATAAATCTTGACTGATGATGGGGTTCGTCTAAACCAACGTTCTACGAGAAAAAAATAACATTCATGGATCTCTAATTTTTTTTAGACTCAAGAAACTGCTAAGACTGTCAGCGTGGCCGCGGTTTCAGTTTCAGTGCTGGTGATCAGGTCCTCATCCTGAACTGAAGTGAAGACTTGAGATGTTGAACGATTCACAGAATTCAGTAGGCATACATGTAAATGTAATGTTGAGTCAGCCCTTCTCATTTTAATTCAAGATTAAATTAATGAATTCTGAAGAATCAAGGTCTAAATCCAGGATCAAAATTTGACCCTCTTAGTCTTACACTTTATTGGTACAGGTTTCTTATAAGTCTGAAGCATTTGCCGAAGACCTAGAATGATGAATGATTGAATCTAGTATCTAGACATAGATATCTAGATCTAGTAGATCTAGATCTAGATGATCCAACAACTGTAGAATCATTTTAAAGCAAGAAATAGACAGAGAGTGCCCCATAGCATAGTTGTTCACCATCCATATATTGAGTAGTGTTTTAGCCCAATGATACTTGATAGACGATAGAATTTAGACCTGCACCTGAACCATTGGGGCCTGACCATGTTACAAAGTATACAGGCATTCAAGACAAACCCAACTAAATCTATCTAGAGAAATCTAGATCTAGTCATGAATAGGTCCCTACTTGTCGTCCACCACACTCCTACCCCTTCTATCAAAAGAATGAAAAAGGGAGTAAGGCAGCATACCTTTTCTGTCCCAATCCAAAATTTTGTCAATTCTTTAAATAAGAGATGGATCCAAAAATTTCAGGTTCATTTGTACAGCTGATTAATTTGTATGTGACAGGCAACAGCTGAAAAATTGGTCTGGGTTGATGTCGATGGAAAGAATGTGGAATATTTATGAAAATTAACATTACTGCAATCAAGTTGAAAGTATTGAAATAGATAGATCTAGGTGAGAATGAGAAGGGAAAAAATATTTATGAAACTATAGATACAAATAAATTACAAGTAGCTAGAATCTAGATTCAGAACGATATAGAGTTTATTTACTTACCAGAGCACCTAAAACCTACGTTAGCCTAGCCTTAATGATACAAGACTAGAAATATATCTAGATCTAGGTTATATATCAAGAGGTCAAAATAGAAAAAAAACCCACAGATCTAGACTAGGCTAGTATAGGTAATCACTCAATCTTACATCAAGATCTAGAAGAATGCTTTCCAGAGAGTTGAATAATTAAACTAATATAGTGTCCTTCAACACCATGTAAATTATTATAATAATTATAAATACAATAGATAGTATAACATTTGATTTAAATCTATAAAAACAATATGGGAATTATGCTCACCTAGACATGTGATGATGATGTAGTTGGGGCTGTTATATGGCCATGGCAAAAACAGTGGGAATGCTACCTCCTCTGCATGCCAAGATACCAAAATCATCTCACTGGTCCCAAGGTTGGCAGCACCCTTAACTCCTGTCCTAGACCACTTCTCAGCCAGATCAGGTTACAGCCCTGGTTCTCCTAGCTTCACCCTTACCTGTTTGTTGCCACCATACCATTGTAGTCCCTCCACAGTCCAGTCAGTCCCTCTCCCTTAGCTATAATAGTTAAATCTTGTTCATTCACTTTCATTACAATGTGTATTCAGATTGCTCGATAAAAAATAATAGCGAAAAGAATTCGACCCTGCTGGATTAAAGTGGTTAATAGAACCCACAAGATTCTTCCTCATAAACTCTTGAAAGTTCTTGATTGAGAGTATCTTTGTCTAACAATCATTGCAAGTCTTAAATATCTACTGCGATTTCTGCAATGTCATCCTCTCATCAGCATATATGCCTATATATCTTAAAAAGTTTGATGTCTTGTCCTAATTTAATTCCTGGATATCCATCTGAGTTCGTGCAATGCTATTTCACTGTGGAGGGAGAAAAGGTCTGGAGAGTGTGGACAGCCCTAGCCCTGTTTGAAACCTCAGTTCATTTTAAGGGATACGAAGAAACAATCATGCAATGAAAAGAAAAACAACTCAAAATTGTGACCATGGTGTAATAATAAGTCAAAGAGGAACATTTTGTTGACTTGAACATAGATCAAACCTTCAGACTCTATGATGCACTAATTCCTCTTTCATCTTAAGATCCCTAGAGCTAGCTTCCTTCGCCCCGGTACCGTTGCTACTAGTATAATGCATTAACTGTCTTCGGACATCATGGGCACAACATAGCCGTTACCGTGCTGACGTGCCGTAAAACAAACTCACTCACTCACTAAAGTGATTAGTCTGATAGACCCCTTCTTGCCTTTGCTGTCCTCATCATCACTCTTTCTCTCTCTCTTGACTGTCTGACTGTCTTTCTGTCTGTGTGTATGTGTGTGTGTGTGTGTCTCTCTCTCTCTCTCTCTCTCTCTCTCACACACTCTCTTAATATCACTCATATAATAATGAAACCATTTTGACAGGAGGATTTGACAACTTTATGTAACGCATTTAGTTCTGGTTCCTCTTAATATTAATACCAGTATGAAGAAAAGAAGCAAACAAAGATAAATTAAGGAACACTTTTGAAAATATTAAATTTGTTTACAACTTTATACGTTGCTTTCATATTTTCTTAATTTTCTCTACAGATGTAAAGGAAACTGAGTGGGTACCTGGCAATCGAACATGTTTCACGGTCACAAAAAGTCATACTATAACTCATCTCGGAGAGCAATGACTATGGCTGGCTTTGGTAGGGGCCAAAACTTTACCGAACCTCAACCAAACAACTACTGCCCAACTTTCCAAGGCAGTGAAAGAGGAAGTTTTTCTGACACCAGTAGTTGGTCAAGTTCAAATGATGCATCAGAACAGTGGGCGGAGAGTGTGAGGGAAGCACAGGGCTCGTCGCGGAGACCAAGCGTTGCCAAATTCGTCATTGAGACTCACATCGAGGAACTGGAGAGCATTTGGCTGGACGACACACTGGGGGACCAGAAGAAGAAACAGCTGGTCATCTCAAACAGACTATCGAAGGTTTTCCGTCAGACCACCAAGGTCCCCAATCCCTGGGAGTTCATTCTCCACGTAATCCTGGGTGTCTCAGACTATCAGGAAGCTAAGGCTTCCACCCTCGCTTTCACAATTCTTGTAAACTTCCGGAATTGGGCAGACTCTGCCGAGAACTTTATGAAAGACACTTCAGAGATGGAGAGTTGTCTTTCGCAGGAGTTGAGGTTGCTTGCCTTCAACAGTTTTTCCGGCAAGCACATTGCCTTCTTCAACATCGCGTGCAAAGCCTTCAGGCTGAACCATGAAGGCAACGAATACTTTCTCCCCGTAATCAGGTCCCGCCTCCAGCAAAATAAACTCACAGAGGTAACGAAACAGCTGTCCATGGAGAGAAAGAAAGAGATGGAAGGAGGGAGAAAGAGAGAGAGAAAGAGGAAGAACAAGATTTGTTTTCTTCTATTACATTATTTGACTCACATTCTTTCCGGTCTTGGGCCTCAATGTGTATCTTTGAATTTCTCAAGCCGCAAATGTTCTTTGTTGTAAAGTTTTATCCAAATAAGAGTAATTATGAATGATTAAATGAATTAACTTTTTTGTTTTGCTGTACCTTTTCCGCTAAAAAGTAATCAGTGAAATTTCATTGATTTTTTATTGATATATCTTTTTTGTTCAGGTTGCCAATCTGGTTGGATCTCTTGGTTTACAAGATCACTTCTCGGAAAACGAGGTAAACTTTGGTATTGTTTTGATTAATCCATCAATGGATTTGGAGGTTAGCATGGAGTTGGAACCTTTTGTTTTCCTTTGCATAACCCCAAATATTCACGGTCCAGCGATCAAAGTTTTCTTTAAATTTAAGAATTTCTACTTTCATGTGAAAAAAAAAAATTCTCTCCGGTTAAATACAAGAAAGCCTCATAAAGACCAAAATGGCTGTATTGAAGATCATAAACTTCATGTGTCACCAGGGCACCAATTCCCTTTTTTCTACACTTTACAGTTGTTTTATATATAATGTATATACATATGTTAATTTGGATAAAAAACCTTCTAAGCCTATTCCTCTGTACAGTGAATTTCTTCATTTCTTCTTTTAGGTTACATTTCTCTCTCTCTCTCTCTCTCTCTCTCTCTCTCTCTCTCTCTCCCTGCTTGCTCTCCCCCCCCCCCCCCCCTCTTTTTTTATTCTCTCTTTTTTTTCTGTGACTGCATTTCCCACGGAGAATAAATCAATTAAGTTTTTCTGTATTATGTATCCCAACGTCTCAGATCTTGATCCCCCTGCTTCTCTCGGACAAAGTTAACATGCTGGAGGCGTACGTGGCGAGCAGCCAACTGCAGCAGACCACTCTCCTGTCGCTGCTGGACCACCTGTGCGCAAAGAACACAGACATTCTCTCCTTCGCTCAGTGAGTTGTTTAGACAGCTTGGTTGTTTAACCCTCTAAGCTTTGACGGCAGGAACACAGACATTCTCTCCTTCGCTCAGTGAGTTGTTTAGACAGCTTGGTTGTTTAACCCTCTAAGCTTTGACGGCAGGAACACAGACACTCTCTCCTTCGCTCAGTGAGTTGTTTAGACAGCTTGGTTGTTTAACCCTCTAAGCTTTAACGACCGATTGAACAATCTGTCCAAGAACACAGACACTCTCTCCTTCGCTCAGTGAGTTGTTTACACAGCTTGGTTGTTTAACCCTCTAAGCTTTAACGACCGATTGAACAATCTGTCCAAGAACACAGACACTCTCTCCTTCGCTCAGTGAGTTGTTTAGACAGCTTGGTTGTTTAACCCTCTAAGCTTTAACGACCGATTGAACAATCTGTCCAAGAACACAGACACTCTCTCCTTCGCTCAGTGAGTTGTTTACACAGCTTGGTTGTTTAACCCTCTAAGCTTTAACGACCGATTAAACAATCTGTCCAAGAACACAGACACTCTCTCCTTCGCTCAGTGAGTTGTTTACACAGCTTGGTTGTTTAACCCTCTAAGCTTTGACGGCCGATTAAACAATCTGTCGATAGTGGAAAAGGCAGTTACTGAGTTAGACGTTGAATTGGTAATTGTGGGATATAACTAGCCAGCTCCTTTCTCATGCTCATTTTTTGTAAGCAAAAAAAATTGTCATAGATTGTAAATCTTGTCCTGGGGGCATTGCAGTTAACAAAGATTTTTAAGTTTCCTAAATAACTCTGCCTTGATTGTTTTTTCCACCAGAAAAGCCAACGTGAGAGACATAAAAGGCAATAAGCTGAGCAAGAAGATTCTAAGCAAATTTGCCGTGAAACTCATGAAGCTGTACAGCATTGCGCCAGGTGAGAGGCTCGGGTTGGTTTAAGAAAAATATATTCTGATAATTATGATGCTGGTCTGTTGGTGTAAGTAGATCTGGAATTTTCAGGTATTTTCCAACAGTGGTTAGAAGTAGGTTTTTAGTGGAAATGGGCGAAAAGGATTGTGCTTTGTGGGATAAGAAACCTCTAACTTTAGATGCAGCAACACCAAATTGCCTTACCACTGAAAGAGAGCATGGTTCACACCACTAGACCACTAGACTCCCAGATAAATCCTAAATCCATTATTGGTGTCAGCCTTAAAAACAGACAAGACAGTAGCCTTTAGATATGGAATGTGATTTCACTAAAAATTATTCCTCTTTGTTGGAAGACATTGATCTTGTTCAGCAAGTATTTTTAAAACATCTTTGATTTCTCTTTTAAAAATTAGAATAAACAGCACATTTACCATTTCTCAGTCCGATATTTTTGCACACTTTTGTTTTAATAGCTAGCTACGAGCCTTAAGCATAGATGTGACTTCCAAAAGTACATTGCATGCTTCTTGTTTGTGGAAATCACATTCTCTATTGAATAGAGGCTTAAGTTAGTTTATTCAATTCTAGAACACACACTAGCCTGTCGGTGAAAATCATTCTTTTTTTCAAGGCTAGGGTGTTCAATACCAACATATCTCTCATTTTAATAATTTTTTTTGTCTCCTGTAACAGAAACCTGTCCAAACATAACAGAGAATCGAGCTATGGGTGCCATTCGATACCTGCTTTACAAGAGATATTTCGAGGTAAAACATTTTTTCCTCTAAGATTTCTAACTGTAGCTTTAAAATAAATATTTCTTCTATTGAAAGTTTTACATTTTCATTTTCACATTGTGATAAAAACATTGCTTGCTTCTTCTTATTTATTTATTTATTATTATTTTTTTTTGTGTGTGCATTTTGTACTTTCACCAATTTTTTAAATACGATAGACAATATGGCTTGAGTAAGGTAATGTAAAACTTCCATCTAAGCTGATGAATGTTGACTTCTAAGGTGAAAACATTTGTATTGCATACATTTGAGGCCTTGAAGGTAAAACACACAATTATTTTTTTTAGAGATTTTGTGAAATGATGCTTAATTTATGTGCCTTTTTTTTGTGAAACTCCCAAGCTATAATGTTTCTTTTATTTTCTGTTTTTATTGACTAAACTAAAGCAATTTGTTCTGATATTCTTTTTTCTCAATAAATCATATTTCACTACAGTGCATACCTGATAAATTGACATTAGAAGGACCAGACCTTCGATGTCGAATTAAGGGAAAATTGAATTAGAAGATATATTAATTAAAGAAAGTGCCAGAGCTGGGATGGTTTGGCTGTGAGTCTAGATAGTAATCTACACAGTGGTGTTCTTTAGACATCATACATCAGGCTTGTTTTACCTGTACAAAGTTTATTATTCTTTGGAAGGTTATCTGTCTGTCTAATACAGATAGAACCACCTGCTTTTTTTGTTTAAAAAAATACAGTATGAATTTCATATTGGGTTGGAAACATGTCGAATTAAGCGGTAAATCGTAGATTTAAGCATAAATATACAAGGAGCAATTAAAAGAGATTTATTTTGGGTTTTTAAAAATATGTCCAATTAAGGGACATTTTGAATTATCACATGTCAAATTAAGTAGAGTGCACTGTGTTACAATTATTGTAAAACGATGTTTCCTCTTTAGCCTTTTTTTCTTTTTTTTTTTTGTCTTTCAGAAATCTCTAGGTGATGGTAGTTGGGATGACATGGTAGAGGTAAGATATATGTGTCACACTTCTCATGTGTTTGTACCAGATATATAAACGAACCCACGCATAAGTTAACATAATAGTGGACATTCTTTCCTAAATGTCTTGGACATGTTTTTATATTTACTAATCGTTATTTTTAGTCCCCTCCAATTTTTTGTGTGTGATATAACTATATGCTTTAGCACTCATTGGATAAGTCTTGCATCAAGCTTGCTCAACAAGTAGACAGCTTATCAGAAAACCCAAAACCCTTTTGATTTTCAAATCAGTATGTCTTGTTTTTCTCCTAGTTGGGCCGTTATGTGTAATAAGTGACCTGCCAAGTCCTGAGTATCTCTTTCCTCCTTAAGAACCTAGGACTGATTATTCTCAGAGTTATGTTCACGTTCTTAGATCAGCTCTAGTGAATCCTTTCCTTATCCTCAACTCTTTCTCTGAAGAGTCCCGTTTCATCTGTTGAGCGTCCTTCTGTTTCCATCCAGAGTTCATTCGGAGAGAACCAAAACCTGCCGCAGCTTTTTGTCAAGAGTTGACTTAAGTATGAGGGCCCTGGACTTTTTATTCAGGATGTCCTCGGTTTGATTCCACGATAATTTATCCCATTGGGTCACTTAGTAGTTGGGGCAATTTCACCATAATAATGTGACTGCCTGAGACTTAAGTCCTGGTATCCCTGCTGTGTCTCTATCTGGCGGCACATATATTTTTGGGGATACCCCTACAAGATAGAGTCTCGTTGAAAAAAACAACTATGAAGAGTTTGTCTGATCTAATCTGCTGAGTGTCCTACTGTTTCCATCTGAAGTTCCGTTGGAGAGAACCAAAACCTGCAGTAGCAGTTTGTTGAGGAGCTGGTTAAGTAGTCGGGCACTAGGTTTTTATTCAGGGAGTTCCCGGTTTGATTCCAGTATGATTTGTCCCAATCGGTCCCTTAGTATCCATGTCAATTTTACTACTATAACGTGACTGCTTGAGGCTAATGTCTTGGTATCCCTGATCTGTCTCTATGTGGCATAACAGATATTTATTTATTTATTTGTTTATTTTTTTGCTACCCTTACAAGATACAGCCTAGTTGCTCATGTTGGACAATAAGACACCAACTCCCTCTCTTAAGAGTCTGTCTAATCTTCCGATTTTCCTTCTGGTTCCATCCAGAATTCTGTCGAGCCTGTCTAATCTGCTGATTTTCCTTCTGGTTCCATCCAGAAGTCTGTCTAATCTGCTGATTTTCCTTCTGGTTTCATCCAGAAGTCTGTCTAATTTGCTGATTTTCCTTCTGGTTCCGTCCAGAACTCTGTCGAGTCTGTCTAATCTGCTGATTTTCCTTCTGCTCTGTCTCTATGAAGCATAACAGATATTTCTTTATTCTATTTTGTTTGTACCCTTCCGAAAAACAGTCTCATTGCTCATGTTGGACAATAAGACACCAACTCCCTCTCTTAAGAGTCTGTCTAATCTTCTGATTTTCCTTCTGGTTCCATCCAGAGCACTGTTGGAGAGAACCGAAACCTGCAGCAGCAGTTTGTGGAGGAGCTCATCGCCTACGACCTGGACGAGGCTGCACGCTGGGCCTCGCTCTACCAACTGCCAGACTCTGCGCTTCACCCGGCTGTAGTCGATCAGTGCAGGAAGCTGAAGTAAGCTCACAGGGATAGGTGCTATGACTATGTCTTTTACTACGACTGCTTCTTCTACTACTGCTGCTGCTGCTGCTGCTGCTAGTGCTGGGGAAATTATGTGTCTTTATTTTGTATTAGTCTGATGAAACCAATAATGGCAAAGGTTTTCATATGTTTTTATAACCTCTTGTTGTGCGTTTTTCTTTTCTTTTGTTGTTGCAATGACTACCATCACTAATACTGTTACTACAACTACTACTACTACTACTACTACGACTACTACTGCTAACACTACTACTATTACTATTATATAAGTTATCTACAATGGAAATTTCTATTTCTATCTCTCCCTAGAAATTGCATTGAATCCTTAATTGTCCATCATGACTATTTAAAAAAGTTAGGGCCCACATAGAGCCCACAACTGTTATACATGAGTAAAAAAAGATAATATGCCTTTGATTAAGGTCAACGCTTTAGTTCTCAATGCTTTTTTTGTGTGTGTGATTTGACTTTTTAAAGGCAGGCTATTGAACTTCAACCGGAAGGCGAGAGTCAGGGGAGATGGATGGAGGTCGAGGAGAACTGGGAATCAGAGGCTGACCAGGCCGGTGCGGCCGAGCGGGACAAGTACTACCACTTGCCACTGCCTGAGAGCCAGATCATCATGGTGGATAACAGGGGTCAGCTCAAGGCTGTCTGCACAGACTCACAGAGGTGACTGCAATCTTCAATTACCTCCTTTTTAGATTTCTTTTTTATTGTTACGTTGTTTTTGGAGAGGGGGGTTCAAGACGAGTCAAACTAAATCTTTACTCACAGAGGTGACTGCAATCTTCAATTACCTCCTTTTTAGATTTCTTTGTTACGTTGTTTTTGGAGAGGGGGGTTCATACTACCACTTGCCACTCCCTGAGGGGGGCGTGGTGGTCCAGGGGTAGAACATCGGCTTCCGACGCAAAAGGTCCCGAGTTCGAATCCTGGCTGGTGCGTTCCCTACTGGTTGGGTCGGTGTCAGTATAATGTGACCGGCTGAGACAGGAGTCATGGTATCCCCGCCCTGTCTCGTGTGTGGCAGCACATAAAATTGTCAGACGTCCGTCTTGGGGTCCGTCCACAATATAGCCTATATAGTGGTGCTGTTGGACGTTAAACCAACCCAACCAACCAACCAGCTACTCCCTGAGAGCCAGATCATCATGGTGGATAACAGGGGACAGCTCAAGGCTTGTCTGCACAGACTCACAGAGGTGACTGCAATCTTCAATTACCTCCTTCTTTAGATTTCTTTGTTATTGGTACGCTGTTTTTGGAGGTTGGTTGGTTGGTTGGGATGGTTTAACGTCCAACAGCAGCACTAATAATCCATAAAAAGTCCTGAAAATTTCCTTGACTAAAAGTCCTTGGATTTTATTCTTGATAAGGTGGGGAAAAAAGATAAGGAAAGAAATCAATTTGTTAACACAACTTCTCGCTTGTCTCCCCTTTAGCCTGGCACCATAATTGGCATAGATGCAGAGTGGAAGCCGGCGATGGGGATGGAATCGGTGGAGAGAGTGGCCCTGCTACAGCTGGCAGTGGAGAAAGCCGTCTACCTGGTGGATTTGGTAACTCTGAGCGAGACACTTACTGAGCCGGAGTGGGTTGATTTGGCGGAAAGCATCTTCTGTCAGGAAAGTGTGATCAAGATAGGTGAGAACATTTTCCCTCTGTTCTTCTATTCTTATATTTTCTCAATCAGTGATTATCTCAACTAGTGATACAGTTTTCGAGGTAATTTTGAATTTGTTTTAAATCAGATTCAAGAAATACAGGTGTAAAGTGGATATTGCTGAAATCAACTACTATGTCACAGATTTTGTTTTTTCTGAGACCTTTTATATTGCACAAATGATGCCACTTTTGCCTAAATTTACAGTTTGTTAATTCTAAAAGAATACACTTTGAAGTTGATACTGGCAAGCATTAAATAGACCTGCTTGTGGAATTCAATATCATACATTGCTTTACTTCAAAATGTCCAGTTAAAAAAAATTGTTTATCTCCTTTTTGAAGTAAAATAAATTTAACACAAAGCAAATTTTTACACAAACCAAATCTCCCAGTTACGTACGCAGAGATGGATTTAGGTAAAGCCCACTATGTTTATAATTCATAGAGTAATTTCAGGAACATTCGTTCAAGTTTTGATCTCTCTGAAATGGACTTAGGCTACTGTATTTATAATAATAAGGTAATTTTACAAACACTATTTTTTGTTTGGTTTGGGCCTCTCTGAGATGGACTTAGGCTACTGTGTTTTTAATAATAAGGTAATTTTACAAACACTATTTTTTGTTTGGTTTGGGCCTCTCTGAGATGGACTTGGGTGAAGCCCGCTGTGTTTTTGATAAGGTTGTTTCACAAACATTAATTTGTGCAAGGTTTGGTAGCTCTTAGATGGAATTTATCTAGGTAAAGCCCACTGTGTTTATAATTCATAGAGTAATTTCAGGAACATTTGTTCAAGTTTTGATCTCTCTGAGATGGACTTAGGTACTGTGTTTATAATAGTAAGGTAATTTTACAAACACTATTTTTTGTTTGGTTTGGGCCTCTCTGAGATGGACTTAGGCTACTGTGTTTATAATAGTAAGGTAATTTTACAAACACTATTTTTTGTTTGGTTTGGGCCTCTCTGAGATGGACTTAGGCTACTGTGTTTATTAATAAGGTAATTTTACAAACACTATTTTTTGGTGAAGCCCGCTGTGTTTTTAATAAGGTTGTTTCACAAACATGCTGATTGTCCGGCTTTTTACCGGGAAAGAAATCTGTACCTGGCTTCCAAGCCTCTAGAGAGCATATTTACTTATGTTAGTCCTCAGCGCCTACTTAGGTACCTGAAGGACATTGATGTATATAATAAAATTTAACTGTGATAATCCTACACATGGATCTTTTAAACTACTGTACATACCCTTCACTTTTAACCAAACTTTTTACGCACAATTTTTATGCTTTTACTACTCAAAGAGATAAGGAAACACCGTTGCTACTAGTATAATGCATTAACTGTCTTAGGACATCATGGAACTTTTGAAATGTTGTGTGAGAGTGTGCTTGCAGATGCTTGTTTGTTCATTAGATATCTTAAGACTTATCTTATCTACTTCGTATTAACTGGAAAAAACAACATTATGCAATGCTGCTTTTTTTTCTCTCCTTTAATTTCTGTAAATGTGAACATCTGTGTTACTTATGAATTGTTGGTATGTTGAGACCATTGAGGTCATTAGCTTGTTTAGACAAGGGTGTACGTCTTGTATTTAACACATTTGAAAGGAAAAACAACAACAACAGCGACGGTCCATGACAGTCTCTCAGTCCCGAGTGTAGTCCGTTTAGATCCTGATAGTCAAGAAGGTGAGAGCTTTGAAATAAATAAGTGCGAAATATTGAAAGTAAAAAAGTAAGGGTAAGGTTCATCAATTGGTTAACTCACTCAGCATTGACCTCTCTCTGTTGGAATGCATTGTGTAACTGTCTGTTTTTGGTAACATTTGAGAAATTTTTTATTATTGATGTTTTCAAAAGGGATTGACTTATAAGCCCAACAATTTTGCACATAGACAGAACTATATAATGTTTACATCTGCTTGAATTTTATGTTAATATCATGAATTGTATCCTCCATACACAACATTTTGCCTCTATTTTTGCATCGACCAATACTTGACATTTTTTTACTTATTCTGGTTATTAAGGTTGTGTCTGAATTTTTGGGTAAAATTTAATGTGATAGCATAAAACGTTTCTGTCTGAACAGAAAAATGGTTAAAAACAATAACTGTACAGATGGGCAGCCTGGTTATAAAATATTATGGTTATTGATTTTGTTATAAATCTTTAATAGACTAAAACTTTTGATTGAGTTAAAAAGTTTTCGTGTTTTTTTACATCTACAATGCGAACGTTTCACGCAACCCCAACTCAAACTGCGATTAAACCGACTGAAAACCCGAATGTTTTATTTAGGAATCACCCGGCGAAGTTGTAGGCTGTTTACTTCCTTTGTTCAATCTATATGTAAAGTGATTAGCCCAGCATTCTTCAAGCTTTAACAAAAATCTGAGCTGTCAAAGTGGCCATTGTCACTTCATGCACTGACAATGTTGTTTGTTTGTTGATTTTTTTGTACCTCAGAGAAGCAGAGTAGGAAGTGCGACCAGGGTTTTGGGTCCGGCCAGTTCCAGAAGAGTGAGGAGAAAGGTCTGAGCCTCCTGGTTAGGAAAACTCTCGGCAAGCCGCTCAGCAAAGACGAGCAGATGTCCAACTGGGAGAAGCGCCCCCTAAGGCCGACACAGATAGCCTATGCAGGTTCTGTACTCGATAAGCTCTCCCCTTGTTGTTCTCAACTGTACTCCTGATCATACGTATGTCATGGGGTAAACAAAGAACTAAAGTGTGTGTGTGTGTGTGTCTGTTTTTTTTGTTTTTTTTTAAATTAAAATGCTTTAAATGGGAATTGTTCTTTGGAATTTTATCTATTCCTCACCTCAAATTGCAATTTAAGCGTATTGTAAATTTGTTGTTTGATCAAGGGCTATAAGAATGGTTATTAATTTTGTACATGCTGACAAAACACACAAGCTTTCAGACTGTGCCAATTTTGTTCTCTTCTGGGTTTTGTTACAAGAAATAGTAGTTTATCTTTCCCATCACACAGCACACTTGTTGTGAACATTGACATACTCTTGTGCTTGTACATCTTTGAATTGAAATGCACACTTTCCATTTCAAAATAATCAAATTTAAAGCTTATTTTCTTTTATGAATTCTGAAAAAATGTCCCTAATATAGTGCACCCATACTGAGAAGGCCTTGAAACGTGTGATGTGAAAAACTTAACTCAACAGACTCAAACTATTGTGCAAGCACTGCTCATGAAGTTGCTCTATTTCTTAGGGTTTTTCCAGAATTCACATCTTTTGAACCGGCCAGTTCCAGAAGAGTGAGGAGAAAGGTCTGAGCCTCCTGGTTAGGAAAACTCTCGGCAAGCCGCTCAGCAAAGACGAGCAGATGTCCAACTGGGAGAAGCGCCCCCTAAGGCCGACACAGATAGCCTATGCAGGTTCTGTACTCGATAAGCTCTCCCCTTGTTGTTCTCAACTGTACTCCTGATCATACGTATGTCATGGGGTAAACAAAGAACTAAAGTGTTTGTGTGTGTGTGTCTGTTTTTTTTGTTTTTTTTTAAATTAAAATGCTTTAAATGGGAATTGTTCTTTGGAATTTTATCTATTCCTCACCTCAAATTGCAATTTAAGCGTATTGTAAATTTGTTGTTTGATCAAGGGCTATAAGAATGGTTATTAATTTTGTACATGCTGACAAAACACACAAGCTTTCAGACTGTGCCAATTTTGTTCTCTTCTGGGTTTTGTTACAAGAAATAGTAGTTTATCTTTCCCATCACACAGCACACTTGTTGTGAACATTGACTTCCAGAATTCACATCTTTTGAACCAATAAGGATGGAAAAAAAAAATTTGCAGATTAAAAAACTTAAGCTTTTTATCTTTAAAAAAAAATATTTTTTTTAGTGCTAACATGTATGCAATTTGGCTCCGTTGATTTTATGCAAATGAGATGGCAGGTTGGTTGTTTGGGTAGCTAATATACAATATTTTTTACGCACAGGCTTCAGATTTTATGGGGGGTTTTTTCTATGTGTTCCACCCAGCGTCTGACGCTTATGTTTTGCTGGACGTTTACCAAGCCCTGAGGTCTCGTGGTGAAGCAATGGGTCTCAGCCGCAGCGATCTGGAGCCACTGACAAGCTTTAAGCTCAAGACTCGCATGGACAAGAAGAAAGAGAGAGTTAGCGGAACGAAGCAAAGTTCGTCTAAGCAGCAGAAGTCGACTCAGGTATAGAGAGATAGAGAGGGAAGTGGGTGGGGGGGGAAGAGAGAGAGAGAGAGAGAGAGAGAGAGAGAGAGAGAGAGAGAGAGAGAGAGTGGGAGGGTGAGAGAGAGAGAGAGAGAGGCACAAAGAGAAAGAGGGAGGGAGGGAGAGACAGACAGACAGACAGAGCCAGGGAGAAACAGCAACAGAGAGAGACACAGACAGACAAAGAGAAGCAGAAAAGGAGACAGAAAGAGAAAGACAGAGAGAGAGAGAAAGATAGTTAGTTACTGAGTTAATCAGACAGACGAGCCATGTAAAAATGGAACGATATGACCTGTTTATTATACTTTAATATACAAATAGTTATTTGTGAAAGAATGTTCTTGGAAACAAAGCTCTAGTCGAAGCATCAATTTAAACAGTACCAGCCTATGCATGTAATTCAGATGATGATTACATCTTCTTTCACCAGAGCCCAGTAGTGGAACCCAAACCAAGCGTGTCAGGCCCAGAGCCACAAGGGGGCGCCATGATCCACCCCTACGAGCTGAGGGTCGTGTGTAACAACATGCTCCAGGGACTGGGCTCTCAGCTTCGAGCCTGCGGGGTGGACACTGTAATCCTGGGCCCAAACCTCAAACACACAGAGGCTATCAAGGTTTGGACTCAGCGTAGCAGTTTTTGTTTTGTTTTCTCCTCCTTAATTTAACAGAGTCACAGTGCTTTTGCCAACAATGCTTATGACATTGCACTATGCTTAGCGTTTTTTCCAACAGAGTCACAGAACTTTTGCCAACAATGCTTATGACATTGCACTATGCTTATGTTTTTTTTTTTCCAAAATTCATATCTTTTAAACCATTAAAGATAGAATAAAATAATTACAGGTGTGGAAACTTCAGCTTTTTATCCTTAAGATAAAATACTACATTTACCGCTTACATGTATGCAATGTGACTCCGTTGGGTTACGTGCGAGTGCCCTGCCTGTATCTAAAACTGACCAAGCGAAGTTCTAGGTTGTTAGTGAGACAATATTTTTCTGCAATTGCTCATTATTATGTCTAAAAAAAAAACATGAACATTCTTACACTTCATAGAAGGTTTTATATTTACATATTGACTTGAAATAATGGTAAAAATAGTACAGTGTATACTTGCAATACTTATTGATCCCATAACAGGAAAAGCTACAATCATCATCACTAATTTGTCATTGAAATGTTAAGTTAAATAATAAAAACAAAAGCAGTCAAATTATGTTAAAATAGCATGGCAATTATATCAGATTTCAACTACCATTTTTGAATGAGAAGATAAATTAAAATTTCTTTTCAAATGTATTGAGTGACATAACTTGTTTTACTTAGATTCGTAGGAAGTGAGTTCCATGGATTTTGTGCTAAAGATAGAAAAAGCTTCCTTGCCCATCAGTTTTTTATTTGGTTTTAGGGATAGATAATCCACATTGTGAATTTGAACACTGTAGGAACTATTCAGGTTCATAAATATATAGCAGATGTTGTATATTATAGGGGAAAATTTCCCCTCAGAGATTTTTTTCTTCAAAGATTATTGTTTTCCAATCCTTCCCTGAATTAATTGCCCATTCTTACCCTCTCCGGTTACAGATCAGCAACTGTGAAAATAGAATTGTATTGAGCTCTGGAAAAGTTTTTGAACAGGTATGTTTAGGTTTTACTATTGTCAGAAGACACTAAAAATTATATAAGGCCTATGTAGTGCAATTGTTCAAATCTTTTGGCTGGTTACGCATGTAGTGTGCATGAAATGGGGTTAGGTACTATTACTAAAAAAAAAATACTTTATTATATTTTGAGTAAATTTTTATGTGCCCTAATAAATCAAACTCGGATTTGGTAAATCGACAAAGATTAGAGTCATACTTCCATGCCAGATCAATGAATTTACCTATGACCGTACAATCAAAGGTCTCAAATCATTTTTGTTTTCAAGAGCTTTAACAATATTTCTTTGATAAAATAATACTGTGCACATTTCATTTTGTTTTGACGTTAGTCAGGTGCTGCAAGGCACACCTTTGATCTGTGCTCCTTCCTTGGCACTGCTCTACCTGCTATGCTTGTTCCCCTCCCTCTTTCCACCTTTTGTTATCACCCGTAACAAAATGTGAGGCAGCCAGAGTGAATCAGGCACAAGTTGCTGTTATAAGTTTTGAGCTGGAGCCTTCTAAACATAAAAAAAAAAAAAAATTGATGCTTCCTCCTTTTTCACTTTCAAATACGAGGGGTGTTCACTATGTTCTTAGCATGACAATGAAGGAATAAACCCAGAGACTTAAAATTTGGCACACTTACATTTATTTCTCTACATAGTCACCCTGCATAGTTACACATTTCTGCCACCTGTCCTTGACCTTCAAAAGTCCTTGAGAGTAAAACGTGTCATTTTGCGCTTGAAACCACTCTTCCACAGCAGAAATCGCATCTTCAATGTCTTCAAAACGGCGCCCTTTTATGGATTTCGTAAGGTTTGGGAACAGACAGAAGTCTGATGGAGCTAAATCCGGTGAATATGGTGGATGGGGAAGAATTTCATAGCCACACTGATCAGCTGTCTCAACGGCTTGTCGTGCTCGATGAGCAGGAGCGTTATCATGCAAAAGCAGGACTCCGTTTCGAAACTTTCCTCTTACTAATTCAGATCTCAGTCTTTTTAGCAAGCCTGAATAATACTCTCCAGTGATTGTTTTCCCCTTTTCCATGTAGTCAGTCATTATGATGCCCTCACAGTCCCAGAAACAAGACAGCATGACCTTGCCACTTGATTGTGTGACCTTTGCTTTCTTTGGTGGGGGCGATGAGGGTCTTTTCCATTGCATAGACGCGTTTTTCGGCTCTGGATCGAATTGATAGATCCAAGTCTCATCCATGGTTACAATTTTCTGAAAGAACAAGTCGTCATTTGCTTCTAACCGAAGAAGATGTTTGCAACAATCAGCCCTCTCTTTCTTCTGATCAGCGGTCAATAACCTTGGTACCCATCGAGCTGAGACCTTGTTCAGATTGAGGTGATCATGAAGAATCTTTTCAACTGAACCTACGCTGATCCTGGTTTCACTTGCTAACTGTTTGACTGTTATTCGCCTGTCCTGCTGTACTAGTCCCTCCACAGTGGACACGTTTTTCTCAGTCACAACAGATGTTGTACGGCCTTCGCGAGGTTCATCCATCACTGACAAAAAGCCAGATTTGAACTTTCTCACCCAATGAGTTACCGTACTGTAGTTAGGGCACTTTTCAGCATAAACTTCTACCATCTGTTGATGAATTTCCGTGGGGGTTTGTCCTTTTCAGTGAAGGAATTTGATGACAGAGCGATATTCAACGGCCTCCATGGCAGACAATTTGTAAACAACAAATGACAACTCTCTAGGGGTTGTTTTACTTGATGGGTTAAAAGGTGCAGAAAAAAAATTCCGATTTTCCCCAAATTTTGTATGCCGTGTTCAACATAGATGATCTAGCGACCCACAAAATTTCTTTACTCTAGTACAACTGCTTCAAGGTCAAGCTAAGGACATAATGAACACCCCTCGTAATGTAAGAAATATTTCTTGTTTTGGATATAACAGGCCTGTGATTTGTTCATTCTCTCAATGTGAATTGATGTTTCTTAACTCACTATAGGGGGGCGCGGTGGTCCAAGGGTAGAACATCGGCTTCCGACGCAAAAGGTCCCGAGTTCGAATCCTGGCTGTTGCGTTCCCTACTGGTTGGGTCGGTGTCAGTATAATGTGATCGACTGAGACAGGAGTCATGGTATCTCCGCCCTGTCTCTTGTGTGGCAGCACATAAAATTTTCAGACGTCCGTCTTGGGGCCCGTCCACAATATAGCCTATATAGTGCTGCTGTTGGACGTTAAACCAACCCAACCCAACCCAACCCTTAACTCACTATAAATAACTCAAAAAGTCTGACTTATGCCTAATTCACCCTGGTTGCTTCACAATAATTATATGTCAAGTATTTCAATACAGGCAAACCAAAGATTTCTGTTTTCTCTCATCAGATCCAGGCAAACCAAAGATTTCTGTTTTCTCTCATCAGATCCGTGCAGCCGTTGGTGGTGGGATGTGTCTACGCGTGCCCCACACCATTCCCTGCCTAGAGCAGTGCGTTTTCGTCCTGAAGCACTTCCGAGTGAACGTTCAAAGGGAGGACATCTTCAGTCGTTGTGCGGTACGTTCATGTGGCCATGTCGAGGCTTCTCAAAATAGCAGACAAAGTCACAGAAATAGACAAATATTTGTATTCAGAGTCCAAGTGAATTATACTATGAAAACAATAGAAACAGTATTCCCTTGTGAATATTTACTGATGTTAGTCTTCTGCGAAAACTGAGGTTTCAAAGTACATTAATGTACGAGATAAATTTTAACTGCGATAATCCTACAGGTGGATTTTTTAAACTGCTGTATATACCCTTCACTTTAAACTGATCTTTTACTATGCATGCTTGTGCATTGTATTAACTGTCTCAGGAACATCCATGGCACAATATAGCCGTTACTGTGCTGACGTGCCGTAAAATCAAACTCAAACTCCAGCCCTCCCTCTCTTTGTTGTTTTTGTTTATGTGTAGTCTTTTTTTAATTGTTTTTGTTTATGTGTAGTCTTTTTTTACTTGTTTTTGTTTATGTGTAGTCTTTTTGTTACTTGTTTTTCTTTATGTGTAGTCTTTTTTTTACTTGTTTTAGTTATGTGTAGTCTTTTTTTTACTTGTTTTGTTTATGTGTAGTCTTTTTTTAATTGTTTTTCTTTATGTGTAGTCTTTTTTTTTTACTTGTTTTTGTTTATGTGTAGTCTTTTTTTACTTGTTTTTGTTCATGTGTAGTCTTTTTTTACTTGTTTTTGTTTATGTGTAGTCTTTTTTTACTTGTTTTTGTTCATGTGTAGTCTTTTTTTACTTGTTTTTGTTCATGTGTAGTCTTTTTTTACTTGTTTTTGTTCATGTGTAGTCTTTTTACTCATGAACTGTGTGTGATCCTCAGATGTGTAACGGCACTGAGTTTGTGGACATACCCAGCAAAGACCTCGAGACTCTGTCCGTGTTTGCCCTGCAGCAACAGTCCATGGCTGGTCAGTACGCAGGTATAATAACTACGAGGGAGTGTCACCACCACAGCTGCTCATTTCATGTTGAATAATGATACAGTTATCATCATCATCATCATCATCATCATCATCATCATCATCATCATCATCATTATCATCATCATCATCATCATGATCATATTTAGACATTTTGAGTTATTTATAGTGTGTTAAGAAGAATTTAAGGCACTTTTTGTAAGTTTAAAAAGTTATAACTCTATCGTTTCTAAAACCAAATATAATCGTTTTTCTTTGAAAACAGAAAGGTAGTAATAGAGTAGTTTTTCTATGTTTCTAGAGGGCTCTATCTCAAATATTTTTTTGTAGCATTATGTTCCCTACTGGTTGGATCTGTGTCAGTAAAATGTGACCAGAAGTTCTGGAATCCTTGCTCTGTCCCTGTGTGGCGACATGTAAAATTGTTAGCCCCCCCCCTGCAATAGTGCCTACTTACTAAAGGTGGTTGTAAAGAAACCACCAACTTAGTGAAATCAATCCGTCTTTTCCCTACCTTATCCTTTTTGACAAATGATTGCAATTTGGAAAGAGTTATACAATTTTGAGTTAGGACTACAAACTAATAACAAGGAACTTACATGCAATTATTTCCAATAGTTTTTACCTAAGTATTTCTAATCCAGAAGCTAATGAGATTATTTTTCGGATCGCTGCTTAAACTTGAAATTTGCATCAAACAGAATAAAATTGTTTGAGAATGAAATGCATATATAATCATTCACACTAGTAGTAGTATTACTACTTTCTTTGTTGACTGTACACATATTTTCACTCCCTTGCCAGTTCACTGTTCACATATTTTCTCTCCTTTGCCCCATAC
Organism: Elysia chlorotica; assembly: GCA_003991915.1. Classification (NCBI taxonomy): domain Eukaryota; kingdom Metazoa; phylum Mollusca; class Gastropoda; family Plakobranchidae; genus Elysia; species Elysia chlorotica. The sequence continues at coordinate 41,685 of RQTK01000864.1, forward strand.
ACATATTCCCTCTAATTTGCTTTCACACATACTTTCACCCCTTTGCCTTCACACATACTTTTAGCCCTGTGCCTGTTCAAATCACACATTTTTAAAATTCTCACTCCTTTGCATATTCACTATTTACACGTTTATATATAATTATATATAGGCCTAAGGAGTTAATATATATAATTTATATATCTATATTTTTCCATTCCTTTGCATTTTTATCATGCACATACCTTAACACATTCATATTATCACTCCCTTGCCACCAGAATGTACATATGTATATTTTCACTCCCTCCTCTGTTGACTGTACACATCTATATCTTCACTCCCTTGCCAGCTGAATGTACACATATTATGTATGTTTTCATTCCCTCATCTGTTGACTGTACACACTTATATCTTCACTCCCTCATCAGTTTCTGTTGACTGTACCCATCTAAATCTTCAGTCCCTTGCCAGCTGAATGTACACATGTTATGTATATTTTCACTCCCTCGTCTGTTGACTGTACACATATTTCACTCCCTCGCCGCCTCCCCACACCAGGTGTCCGACATGACGGGTCAGCTTGCGACGTTGACCCAGATACTCAGGCCAAGTTTCGTCAGTATGGCATTGATCCAGTCTCCATCTCATTTCTACACAACCGTGTCAGGATCCAGGTGGGTTTTCATTAATTTCATTCGTTGACTGTTGTAGCCATAATTATAATAATAATAATAATAATAATAATAATAATAATAATAATTATAATAAAAATTATGTAGATAATTTATTGAGCACGCTATCCAATAAACTCTGAATGAATGAGAATTTCAAAAATTAGGTATTTCTCCCTCCTTGCAAAGTCATCCTAGGTTGAGACAGTGCCCAGCAGGAAAGCATTTTGAGGCAATGTAACATTCTTTGTCTTTGTCCAAATCTGTTTTTGTGCTCAGCTTAATATTTTTTATTTTGATTGAAACTAAATATGTATGCCTCATAATAGAAATTTTGCTTTTTCTTCCTCCCTGCCAACCAACCTGTCCCAGGTGGAGACTGTGCCCAGCAGAAAAATGTTTCAAAGCATTGTCTATTTCTTTGTCTGCTGGTCCTGTGGCAAGGTCTACTGGGAAGGCTCGCACTACGAGAACATCTCGACTCAGTTTGCCGATATCCTTCACCTGAACGGTGGCGTCGTCAGTGGCACTGCCTCGGGTAGCGGAAAAGATGGGAACGCTGGGAACAAAATCGTCAAACCAGTTGACGAAAGACCCTCCAGTAGTCGGCCCAAAGTCAAACAAAATCAGGGGAATGTCGGCCGTGACAACGACAGTAACAGTGTCGCCAGTCCACAAGCCGGGGGTAGTGCTAGAGGGGGCAAAGCAAAGACAAAGACTGGTAAAAAGCAGAAGTTTGACGGGCATCAACGTAATCAAGACAATCGCCTCGCGGGGCTTGGCAGGGGCTATAGCTCCAGAGACCCTTTTGATGATGCTCTTGGACTACGGGAAGATTATCTTCAGCCCAGCGGTTTGGATACGATCAACGATCTTCACTACGGCTTTGACGAATGGGAGGCTGATCCCTATTGTGACAGCACTGACTTTCGTGATGTGTTAGTTGACGACCCTCTAATGTATACGTACGGTGAAGACGCGGGATACGACTATATGTTTTGAGAGATAAAGTGTTTTAGAAGATAGATTAGCGTTAAGTAATTGTTTAGACTGTTTTTATGGGTTCTTTTATGCTTTTTGTTGTTGTTTTTTTTCCATAAAATTCTGTCATAACCTAAAAGCAATTTTGATTTTTGTTTGTCTTTCACACACTCCTTGACTGTTTGACAAGACTTCCAATATCTATGCCCCCTGGCAACGGAAGAACGAGAAAGCCAGGGACAAAATTGTTAGACAAACTGATGTTGGGACCCTCCAGTAGTCGACTCAAGTCAAACAAACTCTGGGCCATGTCAGCTGTGACAGTGACTGTGTAGCCATTTCACAAGCCGGTGTTGGTTCTGGAGCAGGCAAATCGAATACGAAGACTGGTAAAAAGAAGAAGTTTGACGTATGTCAAAGTAATCGAGACAATCACCCAACTGGGCTTGGCAGTGGCTATAACTCCAGAGGCTCTTGTGGTTATAACTATACTGTAGTCGGACTGGAAGATCATCACCAGCCCAGCTGTCTAGATACAATCAACAATCTACATCATGTAATAGAGAAACGGGAAGTTAGTGTTCAGGAGGCTGGTCTCTATTGTGAAAGCTCGGAGCTCGATGATCTTTATTGCGACAGCTCGGAGAATGATGATAATTAATAAATTATGTCAGTTGACAACCTTTTACTGCACAGTCGAGATGCAGGATATGACTCTATGTTTTCAGAGGTTAAATATTTTGGAAAAATAGAATGTGTTCATTAATTTTTGATTTTAGTAATTGTTTGCGTTCTCTTTATGATTTTTGTGTTATTTTTTGTTTTGGTTTTGTTATAAAATTCTTTGTCTTTCACACCACCGTTGACTGTTCAACAAGATTTTAAAAAATCACTTTAATATAAGAGGACCCCTCAGCAGTCGAGCCAAAGTCAAACAAACTGTGTCGGTCCACAAGCCGATTTTGGTTCTAGAGCAGGCAAAGCAAATACAAAGACTGGTAAAAAGCAGAAGTTTGACGGGCACCAGTGTAATCAAGACAATCGCCTCGCGGGGCTTGGCAGGGGCTATAACTCCAGAGGCTCAGCTGGTGATGGCTACGCTCTCGGCGGACTGGAAGATTGTGTCAAGCCCAGCGGTTTGGAGTCAATCAATGATCTTTACAACGGATTTGACAAACAAGGTGTTGGAATTAGATGGGCTGATCTCTATTATGACAGTTCTGAACTTAATGGTCTCTATTGTGACAGTTGTGAACTTGACAGTATGCTACATTAGTTGACGACCCTCTTCTGTACATGTACAGTGTAGATGCGGAATACGAGTCATATGTTTTGAGAGGAAAAATGTTTTGGAAAATGAATTGCATTCATTTTGATCTAAGTAATTGTTTCAGTTGTTTTTCTGTTGGTTTTTTTTTTCTAAATACTTGTTGTTTGTTTTGTTGTTTTTTGTTGTTTTTTTTTAAATTATGTCATGACCTGAAAGCATTTGTGATTTTTCTTTGTCTTTCACACCACCCTTGACTGTTCCACTGTAGCTCCAATGTACAGTATCTGAAATGCTAGCAAACTACTTGTAGTTGTACATAATTTTGTTTATAGATTTTTCAGGGGAAAAATAGTTCTAAGTTGCTCTTAAATAACAGGTCAAAAAAAGGTAAAAGCAGTTTTGTAGAAATGGGTATTAACAGGAGGATCAAGAAAAAAGATCCAAATAAGTGGGAAAAGGATTTTTGTAGTGTCTACTTTATATAATTATGTAATAGTCAAATCTGCAAACTAGTCTTTTCTTATGAAATGCCTGATGTAGTTTCAGTCATTCCCACGTAATGCCTGTTTGGATTGGCCAAAGAGTGATTAAATTGTCTAGACATTTCCCCAGAATGACTAGTTTATAAATATGTCTGATTGTAACATATTAATAAACTGAAGTAAATTTGGTGCCATCCATGCTCCCCAGAGGAAAAAAAACCCCAGCACCTTCAGAAAGGTGGCCCTATGCTCTAACCATTACGCCAACAACACCCACTGTAACATTATAGATCTTTACAAACCATATGACTGCATAAATGTTTGACATTTATTTTGTGTTCTTGGCATTTTTAGGACAATATGTTCCTACTAGCCATACATTACATATGCAAATTGCTATATTATCTGCAATATTGTGCAAGTTAAGACTATTCCTCAAAGTTGAGGTTTAATATCTTGTGCAACAAGACTGTACATATAATAGCAATTTTAAGTTGTGTGTAATAACATATATATATACTATGGAACTGATGATAGACACGTTATGTACATAGCAGCAGTCAACTGAAGCTCATAATTATCATGACATGAAAATAACCAATTATATACTATGTATAACTATAACCATGTCAGAAAATAAAAATCATGACTTATTATTTTCTGGGTTTTTTTCCTATGTACATGTATAAACATCATCACAACTACCACCACCACCACCACCATCATATGTATTATAACTACTACTACTAATACTACTACTGTACTACTACTACTACTACTACTACTACTACTACTACTACTACTACTACTACTACTACTACTACTACTACTACTACTACTACTACTACTACTACTACTACTACTACTACTACTACTACTACTACTACTACTACTACTTCTGCTAAGTACTGGGGGCAAACTGGCTTAATTGGTAGAGTGTTGGTCTCCATATTGGAAGGTCTGCGGTTTGAATCCCACAATGAGTCAAACATGTATCTGCTTTTGTTTTCTACTGGTTGGTTCAAGCAGGAGTCCAAGTCTCCCCTCCCTACCTCGTGTGTGGCAACATGTAAAATTGTCAGATGTTAGTCTTCAGACCCATCCACAAATTGGTCTATTTACATTGGCTGACATTTGACGCTAAACAACACAATTAGTACTACTACTACTACTACTACTACTACTACTACTACTACTACTACTACTACTACTACTACTACTACTACTACTACTACTACTACTACTACTACTACTACTACTACTACTACTATTACTACTACTACCACCAGTAGTGAAGCCTACTACTACTACTACTACTACTACTACTACTACTACTACTACTACTACTACTACTGCTGCTAAATACTGGGGGCAAACTGGCTCAATTGTTAGAGTGTTGGTCTCCATATTGGAAGGTTTGAATCCCACGATCACTCAAAAAATGTATCTGCTTTTTTTCTACTGGTTGGTTCAGGCAGGAGTCCAAGTCTCCCCGCCCTGCCTCGTGTGTGGCAACATGTAAAATTGTCAGATGTTAGTCTTTAGACCCATCCACAAATTGGTCTATTTATATTGGCTGACATTTGACGCTAAGCAACAAAATTAGTACTACTACTACTGCTACTACTACTACTACTACTACTACTACTACTACTACTACTACTACTACTGCTGCTAATTCTGCTATCAATTGTGCTCTACATGTACATTGTTTCCTATAATTTGCCTTGTCATTGGAATGCTAGTTAGTATAATGTGACGGGCTGTGACAGGAGTCCTGTTTGGTGTGAGGCAGCACATAAAAGTCTGAGGCAAAACATAGCATATACAGTGCTGATGTTATACGTTAAACCAGCACACACCTCAGCTCTGGAATGCTAGTTTGTGTTACGGTCCTGTTTTAAATCTCTGACAACAAAATAAACAGTGGTATTTGCATTGAAAACTCGCCTACAATTAATTGTTTCCCATCTCTTTGCGGGGTACCGGTTTGATTCCACGATGATAAAACACAAAAACCAAAACATCGTCCCCTACTAGTCGGTTCAGCATAAAGTGAACAACTGTAACAGATGTCCTCATATCCCAATGATGCCTTCAAATAATAGTAAAAGTAAAATTGTCAGACGTTAGTTCCTGGACCCCCCATCGTATAACTTTGTAATGATCCTTCTTCGGAACTTCAGTGAAGTTCAACTAGGAGAGATCTCCTCCTACAAAGAAAAAAAGTGTAACATGCAACTTTCGGTTTTGAAATTAAATACAGTTGTACTTTTCCTTTCTTTTTCAGTGTACTGGGTACTACTAGACTACTGGTTAAACCATGAAAGAATGAAAAATTGAAAGTCGTTATGTCTTGAGAACAGTGTCGACCTTAGTTTGTGTACGTTAGAAAAAAAAAAGATGTAGATCTAGATCTAGAATCTAGATATACCAACATTTTCAAAATTCAGCAGTTTTCACATGAGAATAATCACATCTATGATCCTGTCTAGATAATTATATAGGTTAATAATAATACACTCTAGATCCAGATCTAAAATTTGGGGGCATTTGTGGACCTCTAGTCTAGATATACGTATCTAGATCTAGAGATATGCAGATTTTATTTTATGACATTTCTATTATATCTAGATGAAATATCAGAGATCTAGTAGAGAACAATTTTGATTTTTAGTTGAGAATTGAAATGTCTCGTTTTAATTGGGCCCCAACTGCCTATCGTCTCCTTGATGGGTTGTTCTGTGTTTACAAGCCTGCTGGTGTTCCTGTCCACAAAGTTATACATTCTGTTAAACTGAATCTGTGTAAAGGTGAGAAAATAAACTAGATCTAAGGTTTTGTTCCTTTCATATCGTGTGTATATGTGTGAGACTGAGAGGCATATATATATTAAAAGCACTATACATATGTTTCTGCTTCATTGCCTCTTCTTAAAACGCATTTTTAATAAATTTTGTTATTCATGTACACTACTGTTCATTATACACTAATTGTTACTTTTTCAGCTTCAAATGATATCCTCTGGTCTGGCCATCAAAGAATTTATTTAAATAAGCAAAACTCCCTCCTACTAACCTTTTTGTAGACCTAGGAAACATTTCTAAGGTGTCCTAGTTATTTGGATTTATAAAAGCAAGTTTTAGACTCTATTGGAATATAACCAAACACTCAACAGTTGTGATGGACAGTAACATTTTTTTGTCTCAAAATACAAGAAAGTTTGTACATTAAAAAGAAGATATAAATTTTATTTAATGAATATATACTATATAGACAAATTAAATTGATATGATTCATATTTAAATGAATTAATTTTTTGAATTCTTTGAACATGTGTAATCTTGTTTTGACATTGAATCTTCAGACCTGAATGCCCTGCCTTGTTACGAGCATGAGATTGCCCTTGGACAGACTGCTGTCAGGGAAAATCTGTCAACAAAGTCAATATCCTTGAACGCAGAACCAGGGGGAATAACAGACTGGTCAGAGCACAGGCTTGGTGGGTTACGGTTCTTGTAATACTTTACACAAAGGCTTGCTTAGTACATTGCATACCTGATAATTCAACATTACACTTTTTTTTTTACAGGGACCAGAACTTTTATGCCGAATTAAGGAAAAGTTAAATTAGAACATACATATCATATTTTAACAGCTTGTGCAAAGGCTGGAGTGGCTTGGCTATGAATCAAGATAGGATTCTAAAGAGAATCTGCACATGGTTTTCTTTTGCATTGATTTATCAGCTTGTCCAGCCTGTAGAATGTTTTCTTTTTTTCAAGGTTATCAGTCTAAATTAGACAGAACCACCTGCTTTTTTGTGTGTATGTAAATAAAATAATATTAATGTAATATTGGGTTGGAAACGTCGAATATGAAAGAAATAAAAGTTGTTGAATTAAGCAAAATTATTGAAGAAGCAATTAAAATAGATTTATTTTGAGTTTTTAAAGTATGTCCCATTAAGGAAAAAGTCAAATTATCATATATGTCAAGTTAAATGGAGGGCATTGTACAATCAGAGGACTCTAAGAGTACCTTTTAAGTGTTTTTGTGAGAAAAATGTTTAGTCTTGAAAATACCACTTCTATGTATGCTTTACTTTGCAAAGCTTTTTCAACATGTCGGTAATTCAAGTGTTTTGTTTTCCATTTTCTGATATAAAATCAGGTGGATTTTTTAACACTTTATTTATTTTTTTTTTTTTGCACCTTAGTGCAATTAATGATGTATGGGCAAAATGTCTCCTTTTCTTTTAATCTTACATACAAGCTTGTTACAATACAATGAAAAGATCAATCTATGAAATAAACTTCCATTGCCGTATTTCTAAAAAAAAACCCAGAAATAAAACCAACAATATTATATAAGCATAAAATGTGTTCCTTTTGCTGTGTTTAGTGTTCAAGAGAAGGAAACCCAGTGTTTAATAGATGTGCATTGTGTTTTAATTCCATCGCTTTTAACTTTTTTCTTTTTCTTTAGTGCTCGGTGACAGACTTGACGTACTTCCTCGTTCATCCACGATGGGGGTCGTTTTCTTTGTTTTTCTTTCCTTTTTCCTTTATTCTTGGGGATACATTTATTTGCAGCAGCATTATATGTTTCTAAAAACTTGTTCCATCCATCAGTCACATTCGTGTCTTTTATCATCTCACACAAGTTGTTTCCCTTGATGACCTCTTGCATCTTACTATAGTCTCCTTTTGAATAATTGAATCTGGCTTCACCATCACCTTCCTCAATCTCTGCAGAAACTCTGAAGTCAAAACTTAGAACTTGGTGATGACTCTTTCCCAGAGGTGCACTGTGTACAACATTCTTGACCATACCTTCTTCATTTGTCAAAATCAGGTCTATGAGGGTTGGCGTCTGCTCTGCTCTGAAATGGGTGGGACTTTTAACATGTTGATAGAGAAAATTATCTCGAACTACAGACTCAAGAAAAATTGTTGCTTTATGATTCTCATTTTGAGGTGATGTTTCCTTCTCCCAATCAATTTCAGGGTGATTAAAGTCTCCTGTAAGTAGTATATGGGTTCTCCCTTGAATTGCATTCTTTACCAACTTATACAGCTGTTCATTCATATCCTCTGTGTTACTTGGCGATCTGTATATGCATCCTATCAGCAACTCTCCCTTTTCCAATTGAAGCTTCACCCACACTGTATCTTTCACAGTCTCATGTGCACTAAAGTTTATCTCTTGTGCTTTAAGGCCTTTTTTAACATAAATAACTACTCCTCTTCTATCATTCATATCCTCTGTGTTACTTGGCGATCTGTATATGCATCCTATCAGCAACTCTCCCTTTTCCAATTGAAGCTTCACCCACACTGTATCTTTCACAGTCTCATGTGCACTAAAGTTTATCTCTTGTGCTTTAAGGCCTTTTTTAACATAAATAACTACTCCTCTTCTGGCGTCAGTTTCTTCGATTATATATCGTATTTTAGCAGAGTGCAAAGGCTGGAGTGGCCCTGGCTATGAGTCAAAATAGGATTCTAAAGAGAACCGACACATGGTGTTCTTTTGTATTGATGTATCGGCTTTTTTAGCCTGTAGAAGTTTTTTTTTTTCTCGGTTATCAGCCTAAATTAGACAAAACCACCTGCTTTTTGTGTGTATGTAAATGAAATAGTATTAATGTAATATTGGGTTGGAAATGTAGGATATAAAAGGAATACAGATCGTGTAAATTGTCGAATTAAGCAAAAGTATTGAAGAAGCAATGAAAAGAGATTTATTTTCAGTTTTTAAAGTATGGAAAATGTCAAATTATCATATGTCAAGTTAAATGGAGGGCATTGTACAGTCAGAGGACTCTAAGAGTAAACTTTTAGGTGTTTTTGTGAGACAAATGTTTAGTCTTGAAAATACCACTTCTATGCATGCTTTACTTTGCAAAGCTTTTTCAACATGTCGGTTATTCAAGTATTTTGTTTTCCATTTTCTGATATAAAGTCTGATGGGTTTTTTGAACACTTCATTTTTTGTTTTGTTTTTGCACCTTAGTGTAATTTATGATATATGGGCAAAATGTCTCCTTTTCTTTTAATGTAACATACAAGTTTGTTACATTAACGATTAATCTATGAAATAAACTTCAATTGCCATATTTGTAAAAAAAAACAAAAAAAAAGCAAAAATTATATAAGCATATATATGTGTTTCTTTTGCTGTGTTTAGTGTTCAAGAGAAGGAAACCCAGTATTTAATAGATGTGCATTGTGTTTCTAATTCCATTGAGTTTACTTGCCTTTTTTTTCAGTGCTCGGTGACAGGTATGAAGACTCAGACTTCAATATTCATTTTGTGGATGGGATTTCAAAGAATTCAACAGGGGTTTTGGGTATGATTGATAATTGTTTTGTTTTGTTTTTCTTTTTTTTGTTTTTTTTGTTATGTTGTAATTGTTGGGTTTTTTTTTGTTTTTTTTTTTAGAAAAAAAAGGGGGGGGGGGGAGGAGACGGCGGGGGTGAACCTTAAAAATAAAAGCAAATCTTTTAACTTTCAAGAATTTTGGATTTGCATTGATCATAATGAGAAGGAACTAAGTGCAATTATACCTTTAGTTAGAAGAAGTCTTAAAATATGTAAAAAAAAAACCTCCAAATTTAGTGTAGGCTGTAAAGAATGATTCAGCACAAGTTATAAACAAGCAAGTACTCTTAAACAGGCTGTTTTTTTACTATTGAACTTTAAAAAATTAGGCATTATTAAAAATATTGTTTCGCCAATCCAGAACATTGTGAATCTTCCATCTACCTGCATCGTATTGATTCAATCATAACTTTCCCCCCTCTCCCTCTAGTTCAAATCTCTTGATTGTTCACAAATTTATTTTTTCCATTTTGTCCCATACTGGTTAGATCGGCGTCAATATAATGTGATAGTGTGACTGGCTGAGACAATAGTCCAGGTCTCCCTAGATCTCATGTGTGTCAGCACATAAAATTGTCAAACGTCAGTCTTGGTGCCCGTCCACAATATAATCTATATAGTGCTGACTTTGGATGTTCAGCAACCAACTGAACTAGTCTCTTTGATGCAAGGTTTTTAAGCAATTTATTGCCAATCCAGTATGTGATGCACTGTCTATCCATTGGTTCAATGATACCCCCTCATCTCCTCTTTCTATATGAGTATATATTTCCCTTTGCCTCCCTTTTTCCCTCCTTGCTCTTGGTTTAAATTCCTCACTCTCCTTTCACTTTCAGTGATGAGTGTCGGACGCTTTGGTCGACAAAGTCTGGAGATGGTGGCCTTGTCAAAATTTCTAAGGGTAAGCCTTGCTATGAGCTTATCATTAAATACTTTAAGAAACTCAAGTCAATGGCATGTAAGTACAAACAACAATATGTTGCAACTTTGCGCAACTTTTGCTACAATTTTCTGGGGGGACAGCTTTACAGTCAATGGACGTAGGTATTGCTTTTTTTCCCTTCTTTTTCTCTTAGTTACTCAATAACAAATTTTTACTTTTAAACTTAATGTTACAAAGACATTGGTATGCTAGTAATAAAATGGCACTTATGTATTATTTTGTATATATTTCCCCCAAAGGTTTACCATGTCAAGGGTCGTCTTGGTTACGCCACGGATGACTTCTCTCCAACAGGTCATTTCATCGAGAGGACAAGTTTTAGTAAGTAAAAAATTATTTAGTTCTTGAATATGATTATTGGATTTTTATATTATAATAAAGAATAATTATAACAAATAATAACAATAATAATAATAATTATAATAATAAAAATAATAATAATAATAATGATAATAATAAAAAGGTTTACCATGTCAAGGGTCGTCTTGGTTACGCCACGGATGACTTCTCTCCAACAGGTCATTTCATCGAGAGGACAAGTTTTAGTAAGTAAAATATTATTTAGTTCATGAATATGATTATTGGATTTTTATAATAATAATAATGAATAAATATAACAAATAATAAAAATAATAATAATTATAATAATAATAATAATAATAATAATAATAATAATGATAATGATAATAATAATAATAATAATAATAATAATAATAATAATAATAATAATAATAATAACAACACATTTCAGCAATCATTGACTTCTTAATCTTCAAATGCTACTTTCATGCCTTTTTAGACTTGTGTAGAAATTTATAATCAGGAATATTATAATATAGGGGTATAAAGGTTTGAATAAAGTACTATGACATGTGATAGGCAACCAGGGTGAATCAGGCACAAGTCGCTAGTGTAAGATTTGAGCTATAGCGTCTTATCATAGAAAAACTTCTCTTTATTGACCTTTTACATTTAAAAAGATTTATCCCTGGGGCTAGGGTTATAATTTATTTTAACCTTTTGTAGTGCAATCAGAGCTTCTTGACACATTTCTTGGTAATTACTCAAAATTTCTAACTTGCGCCTATTTCACCTGGATCAGAACACAGAATACAGAAATCTTAATTCATCCCTCAAGGGAAAATTATAGTACTCTTCATACAACAGACGGAAATAATAAGTTTACAATGATGAGAAAATAAACAGGAAGAATTTCGACATTAAGATGAATAATATTATACATACAATGTAAATCAAACTATCACAATATCACAGCTCAAGTCACTGAATGTATGTATATAAGAAAAATATCAAGTTGTACTTTACATAATTATTTAAAATATAGATATATACATTTTTTTTTTTTAATTTCTAAAAATCATTGGCATAGGCATGGTTTCACTTTTTAAATACAGTGGAGTCCGCTTAATATAAAACATCATTTAAGATTATCTATGGCTTCAAATAAAGTTTTTCCCAGTCACCAATGCTTTCTCTCTCTCTACAGTCTCTGTTTCATGTAGATTGTGATACGATAAAGATAAACTTTAAGGTTGCCCCAAAACAGTTTCTTCTGTAGACAGTTTGAGTTGGTTTTTTTTTTTTTTTTTTTTTTTACGAATTACTACATGTATGATACTTACATTAAATTCAAAATTTCAAAAGATATCAAGGCAAGGGCTGAGCGTTTAATATTTAAAATTCAGCCTGTCCCAAGGAGGTTTAATTTAAGTTAAATGGATTCCTTTGTAGGCGATTTGGGTTTCCTATGAAAAGCGAAACCTAAAACTAAAAGAGCCTAACACTTTTTTCTGCGACCAGAACATGTGAGCCTCTCCAAGCTGACGCGTCTGTGCTCCGCTACACAGGCGGCCCACACCCGACAGATGTACAAGTAAGTTTGTGAATTGCGTTGGTTACTTAACTTCCAGCATCAGCACTGTATAGGCTATATTGTGGAGGGAGTCCAAGACTTATGTCCAACAATTTTATGTGCTGCCATACCTGACACAGCTCAGAGACTTAGACTCCTGTCTCACCTAGTCATATTATGCTTACACCGATCCAACCAGTAGGGAATGTAATCGCAAAAATACATTTTTGAACAGTATAGGGTTTTGAACCACAGATCTCCCATTAGGGAGACCAACGTTCTGCTCCTTGAGCCAGTTTCAAAGTAAGGTGGCGAAATGCTCATAACTCTATAAAACCTTAAGTATTTTTTATATTGTTACTTTTTAATCAGTGTTATTAGCAGGCTAAAAAATGAGAAAAAGAATGGAAACCAAAACAAAATGCTGGTCCTACTAACAGTATTTTGCTGTCCTCAAAATGTGTTTAAATGGACTGTAAAGTGTAATGCATAATGGAGGTATTTAACTGCCTGAACTGGAGCACAAGTAAGAAATTAACTTTCCTGGCCTTGTATCCCAGCATGCACGGCGTGAACCCAGACAGCCAGGCAGCCTATGAGATGGCAGCCCGAGGGATTGTTCGGCCACGAGAGAGACGAACTATGCCTGTCGTCTACAGCATCAAGTGCATTGACTTTCAACCACCAGACTTCACACTAGGTAGGGGGGGGGAAGGGGTGAACATACAGTGATATCCGCTTAAGATAAACCTCTTTGGGACAGCCTTTAAGTTTATTTTATCCCAATTTTATATGAACCAGTCACTATAATTAGAAACAAAAAGAAATTGGTGCCTTGGAAATAGTTTATTTAAAACCATTGTTTATATTAAAACAGGGTTAATCTTGCGGGGATTCTTCTTGGATGAATTACTAATGCTAGTGGCAGTGTTAGACCTTTGGTTAGCTTTGCATCTCCTAAGTTCCCTGAAGATTCCTATAATACAGACTAAGTTCAGACTAAGTTTTATGTCTTTTAGTTTTTAAATAAGATCAACGTCCTGCATTTATGGTATAAGTGGGATGTACAAGTTTATTTTATCCAAAGTTTATGTTAGACTGTAAAGTGGAAATTAAAAAGGAAAATTAATGCCTCGGAAAAAGTTTATGTAAAGCCAGGTATTATCTTAGGCAGATTCCACTGTGCCTTCTATCAAATGTTCATTATCTCTCTATGAGACTATGATAGTTTAATATGGTTGTTCTAACTTAAGGTATATACAATATATAGGGAATGCTAAAATTATATTTGTTTTAGGTAAACCCTGTTTCCAGTCTAGCCATATGATCACATTGGCGCTAAATTATAATTGTTATTTTTTCATAAAATATCGCAGAGTACCGGTACTTGTGCCGTACTTTCCTTTAACTGTTCATGCAACTTACGCTAATAGCAAGTAAAGGTGTTTAATTAAATCTATATTATTATTTGTCTAAAGCTGAGGTCTTGGAGACTATATAACTATTTTGTTCTGTGTTGATTTCAATCTGGTGGTTAAAACTGATGCGCTTATAACTTAAAAAAAGACATTGCAAATTTACAGCTCTTATGATATATTACATTGTAAATGTAATACCAATTTTTCGTAAATTTACAGAATTCCCCAAAAAATAAAGATCCCATGCTATGAGGTTGAATACATAAATTTCATTCATTGTAGAAGTCCTGCTTTACTCAAAAAAGTTCAGTAAAAAAATGTTGATTGAGTTGGCATCAGTCTTTAACCCCTGCATCATCTCCCCTTTGCTTGTTTGGCCAGAGATCCACAGCATCAACGAGACGTGCCAGTTCCTGCGGCAGCTGATACACGATATGGCTGTCAAGCTCAAATCCTCCGCAGTGTGTACGGGCATACGTCGCCTTCGCTACGGGCATTTTGACACGGAGCGCGCCCTCCTGAGGCAGCACTGGCGTCTGGATCAGATTGTGGATAACATCCGGGACAACATGGATCTGCTGGAACCGGATAAACTGTTTGTGGGGACGGGGGCAGAGGAAAGCCAGGCCTTGCTGCCTGGGAATGCACAGGAGCGTTTAAGGTTGTCGGATAATATTGATTCTGGATCGGATGGATCATTGGAGTTGACAGACAGTGGTGGTGCTTACAGATCGGAGGGATTGTTGGAGATGTCAGATAGTGGCGATTCTAAATCGAAAGAATCACTCAAGATGTTAAAGAACGGGGGTCTTCAATCGGACGGATCACCAACATTGTTAGAACCAGAGAATTCCTCAACCAAATCTGGGGGTTCGGATTTTGTCTGCGATGACGAATCAAGCTTTAAAAGTGATGCTGGTACCAAAAATTCTCCAGAGTTTATCACTAGTGGTTACAAAAAATCCAAAGCCTCATAATACTAGCAGTATTATATTGAGTGACAGAGGTCAACAATTTTTCATTTTTTCCTCTAAGAGTAAGGAGACATTGGGACCAGCTGGGATTCAAACTCTGTTCCTCCTGTTGTTTAACGAAGAGCTGTTTCGCCTGAGCTATTTGGTATCCATCCATTTGTGATAGTAGCAGCAAAGTGCAGTGGGCTGCAGTTCCAGAAATAATTACAAGATGCCATGATGAGGATGATTCACTTGAATTTAAAGAGAAAGCCTTTCAAATCTTGGAACTCTTATTCTCAGTTTATGACCAGAGTTTGTTAATGCCGGATTGTGGGTTGTATTCTTATTACTTAATCATTGTAGTTAGAACATGTATTAACCCTTACCCTACCTACCGAGATTAAAATATATAAGTCATGTAAGTCAGAGTATGGAAAGTTTTAAATTGATGAAAAAATAGGAACTGAAAATCATGCTTTAGTAATAGCATTTAGTTGTTTCCAAAATATTTTAATAAACTGTGATACGTGTGTAAATGCATAATCAAGTTATAGAGCTGACTTGGCCTTGACAACGAAGTAAAAATTAAACTTTCTCGGCCATGTATCCCAGCTTATTGTTGTTTTGGTGGAAAATGAAAATATTTTTAAATTTTAGAATGATCTCTTAAAAGTGAACAAGAAAAAAAAAAAATCAAGTGAAAGTGTGAAAGAATGGGTTTTGAAAGTGAAAGAAACAAATTGTGTGGAAATGTCTACAAAATTTAACACTTTTGTGGTTCAGGTATGTCCCCTTCTGTAATTGAAATTCTCCTTATTCTAATTTTGTGTGCATACCCAAGGAATTCGAATAAATATGCTTCCAGGATTCCAGACTTCTGCTGTATAGTTTACACTGTTCAAGTGGATTTCCAAAGGACATACGTGTATGGTATATTTACGGTTCAATGAGAGGGGCACATACCTCAATATTTTAGATATGTTGTTTTAAGTTGTGTGCCTTGGATATTGAATACTCGTAAGGCAGCCCTCCTGCCTGAAGCATTTGAGGAGTATGAAAAAACAATGTAGTATCAATCATGGTACAGTAATAAATAAGGCTTTTCTGTTGGAGGGTTTTAAGTTAGTTGCTTAGCATCCAACATCAGCACTGTATAATACTATGTGGATGAGTCACAAGACTAACATCTGACACTTCTACGTGCTGTCCCACAGATACATTGATGGGAAACCACAACTCCTGTCCCAACCAGTCACAATATACTGACACTGACCCAACCAGCAGGCTGTCATCTGCATTTTTTGCGGCCGCAAATATTAGGGCCAAAGGCAAACTTCGGCAAATTTCCCAAAATTGGCAATTCTTGACAAATTTCGGCAAAATGCGAGAAAATAAAAAAAAAAGTAAAAGTGCGATATTCGCAGTTGCACCTTTAAGGGAAGCTACTCTCTAGGCTAATTCTAGGTATTACATACATTATTGATCTAGAATAAATTCCAGTCATGGGTCGTTTCCTGAAAAAAGATCCCAAGTGTGCCAGGCACACAACAGTTCAAGAGAGGCATAGTGAGTTCAAGAGTTGGACACATGTCAGTGGTCAGCTCTTGTTCTGCACCTCTTGCAACATTGTGCTTGACCACAAATGAAAGCCGGTCACATTATACTGACACTGACCCAACCAGTAGGGAACGCAACAGCCAGGATTCGAACTCGGGACTTTTTGCTGGTTGGTTGGTTGGGTTGGTTTAACGTCCAACAGCAGGACTATATAGATTTCTTGCCGTAATTATTATTGTTTTATTAAACCCATTTAATGTCATCACTACCACTTATAGATCTATATAATTTTTTTTTTCTTTCCGTTCGACATGTTCACGTGCGGGCTCTGCTCGGGTAATAATACTGAATTCCAGATCTATCAAATCTGGATCTTTTGGGGTTTAAAAACATTCGATGCAGTTTAAATTCTATCTGGATATACCTCGACTATCATCGAAAAGGGGATAAGGGGCATTATTAATATTATGCTGTATATCATTATAATATTATGCGCTATATAAATGTCCTATATTATTATGATTATTGTGTTAGTGCTGGAAATAATAAAGGCTGCCTCCTTTAACACTATAAATCGTCTTTTTTTTTAAAATTTCATATAGCATGTTTATATTTTTTGGATGCTTAATTATGCCCGACAAATGTTTTTGACAAATTTAGTTCCTTTTGGCAAAATTTTTTACAAATTTTGGGTTTTTTGTTGGCAAAATTTGGCAAATTTTAGGCCCCAATTTGGCAAAAAATGCAGATGACAGAGCAGGGGACAAAATCGGACAATCATACAATTTCGATGGGTCATTGGTTTTGAACCGCTCTCATACGCCCCACTCTTCTACCTGAGGATATGAATGGCTACATTAGTCCCAAGTTACAGTTCAAGATAGGCAAGTTTAGGAAAGTTTCAGTTTTTTAATTATTATGCCCTGAGTTGCTCTCCAGTGCAATAGAGAATTCATACGCTCTAAAACCATTCACTGAAGTTTTAATGCATGCCTTAAAAATACACACAAAGCAATGAATATTTTATTTCTTTATTTTTCATGTTGCTAAGAAAAAACATAGTGTGTCTTAAAATATCCATCAAGTGTCATCATTCTGTTGCTCCTCTTTCTTTCAATCCGTCTCTCACTTTTTTCCTTCTCCCTCATGCACAAGCAATCATTCTTTCTTATCACCCTCTCCTTTCTTCTCACTGCACATAAACAAAATTGGAGACTACTCACTAGCACTAGCACCTTTTTTTTTGTTTTTGTCTGTACAGTGAGTGCTAAACCTTCACCTCCACTCATGGATGAAAATCACTCAGACTGTGACAAATCTGCGTAATGCTTTTTATTGGTCCCAATCATAAGAAAAGCATTATGTATTCCTCAATTTGTGTTTTATGCTTTTATGATAACAATAAACTTGATTTCTTAAGCGCTCTACCTCAAATATACTTAGGCTCAGAGCGCTTCACAATAAAAATACATGACATGTATTATAAATAAAATGATTACGTAGTTATGTGCTAAATTAAAATGCTAGTATTCCTACTAAAGAAACAATAAAATACATATGCAATTAAATAACAATTATAAGAACTTCATATGTGTTATCTGCCAAATTGAATTATACGTATCACTAAACCATTAAGTTTATATATATACTCCATTTCCTTCTCATTTCATACGCAGATTTGAAAAAGTTTTAGCGATCAAAATGCCATTTGGAAAAGGCACGGCTGTTTGCTCCAAACTCAGGGCAGTAAATAAGTTGGGGGGCGGCGGCTGAATCTCTCTCCATACTTAGAAGACAAGTCAGTAGCTACGCACGGCTGGCAGATGGTGATTAATCACCTTTGAGTAATACGATCTGGTAGGTTAGGACAGCGCTATCAGGGAGGGTGCCTATGCACCGCTGGCGCGTCTTGTGCAGTAAAAAATGTTCGGAAATGCACACATTTCAATCTACTTTTGAGCATAGCCATGTTTAGTATCACTCGAAAGATTATTCTCTTTTGTGCAAGACGCTCTAAATAGAGACAAGGATAGACAGACAGAGACTGAGAGAAAACGATAGAGAGACAGACAGAAAGACAGAGAGAGAGAGAGACAGACAGAAAGACAGAGAGAGAGAGAGAGATATCCAAAACATTTCAATAAGCTACAGATGAATCATTGCGGTTTTGTCCATTGATGTTAATACACGTGAGTTCCTTTCTTTACCATGCTTGTGTTTCATTGATCTGAGCTTCAAAATGAAATAAATAAAAGAAATAATTTCTGTTGCTGGATTTATCAACTAATGGCGAATGACCCAGATGTAATTTAAACAAGTTATCAGTTAGGAGCTTTCTTCTTTCCACTTATTAATTTTGATCTCACCTCATTTTAGAGCAATTGGTGGATATTTAAGATCCTTCATTATATGTGTCACCGTGACCCAATAAAAGTGGGCATTCAAAATGTTCGTTGAAGCCTTATAGTCATAAAGAGTATTTTTTACACAGCCGTTTATTTCTAAACATTAACAAATATCCAATGCAGCATATTTAATAGATTTCGATCATTAAAACTTGTTAACACGAATAAAATAATGCTTGTTTCGAGCACATGCTGACACAAACACTTGGTTGCGGAAAGTCTAAATTTAACCACAGGAGGTGGCGAGGTAAACTGGGCCAAGGTTCTCGCAGCTGCTGCGGGCTTGGAGAAACTAAATAAGCGCTGGCAAACAGCCGTGAAAGATACAAGTATGTCACAGAATGAAATCAAAAGTTGCTTTCACAAAACGAAATCAAAAATTACCATTGCTGTTACATTAGAACAGTACTGGTACTGGTAGTGGTACATATACGATATTTACAAAAACCAAGTGCAAAATTTTTTAAAAATATAAATATACGTAATAAAAAGTAAAATTTCATACTGCATAACAAATTTATAATAATGTTATATAGTGCTTGACTATATGCCCAACATGTAACTGTAAGTAACATTTTTATTAACTTTCAAAAAACGTTTTCTTATGTCAATTTTTAAAAAAAGTCAAATTTTCCCCTGGTTTTCCAGAAACTCCTGAATCTGAAGCTTTCAAGTCTTCATCTATTCACTGAGCTAGAAAAAAAAAGCAAAACATCTCATTCTTTTGCAGGTTTGAGATACTTTAAAACTGTAAATGTAACTACCGTTAATGCAAATCAATAATTGTACATGTACATGTACATAAGTAGTGATGGAAGGTAGAACTTTAGAAGGCATGAACTATAATTTCCGTTTCACTCTCAAAGACTGTGAGTTAGTTTGATAGAGCTTAGTTCACAGCCCCAAAGTTTGGAGAAAAAAAAAAGTGTATGGGTTCAGAATTTCTATTATTATTCAACTCTTTAAACCCGACTGGTAATAATACAAAAAATGACGGAAAATGCAAAAAATACCCTCTTCCCATTTACAGATCTATCTAAAACCTACATCAAAACATGGAATGGGTATGAGGGCTTAGAGAGTTAAAACACTCAAAATAGATGGCCAGACTATATTACTAGTACACGGAAACTACAAATATTATTATTAGGCTAATTGCATACTATAGGGACTTCTTCACCACAGTAATGGCAATGGGCTAGTGATCTATACTTGTCAGTGGATGGCAACTGGCTACTATAAAAAAAATCCTGAAGTTTCCCCAGCAGCCCAAAACTGCATCCCTGCGTCTCTTGAACACTTTAAGCCCAACCAATATTTACAGAAAGAAAAAAGTTCAATGTTAACAATTAGCAATGAACTCTGCGACTGCTTCTTTTGGATCAGATTTAGCGGCCTTGTGTTGTTTTGGATGGCTCCCATTCTCCAAATCTTCATCTTCCATGTTTCTGCGCTTTCTTTCCATGGCTTGTTCTGGGAGTGGGAGAAAAGAGTGCACAGAGATTAAAAAATTGAATAATAACTATTACAGTAAATTCTATTCTGATAAGCCCTGATTAAGATACCTTGAAAAGGAGAAGAAAACATAAGGTGATGAAGAAAAGAATGAGAGCTAGAGGGAAAAGTTGAAGAACAAGACGATTAAGATGATGGAGGGAGAAAAGGAAAAGGCAAAGATGAAAAAGAAGATTATAGGCACCAGTAGTAGTTGTACAAGTCAAGCATAGAACATCGTAGTTTCATAAGTTGCTACTTTAGCACAACTTACCTAGCTGTGATGCCATGTGTTGGTTGTTGCGATGCACAGTCTCCGCAAAAGTTTTTATCATAGTCAGGTTTTTGCAACACACTTCTCTCTGATCAGAAAAGAACAGAAAAATAATTATTATTATTATTGTGTACCGTACAATATTTTTTATTGTATCTGCAACATCTACTATGAAAATTATAATGGAAAAAAATTTGACTGTTTATCATAAACACTTAAGCTTATCTTTCGCAGATTTCAATGTACAGATACCAACAATCAAATTACGTGTATACATGTATTAGGAATTTAATTGAAATTATGTAGACTTGGACTACAGCATTGACTGAAGGGAGGGTTGGGGAGAAAACATACATCAAACTGAATATTAGCGAGGATGTTAGAGATTTTCCCCCTCACGGCAACAGGATCCAACAGTTTGGCCTTGATGCACTCGGAATATGCCAGCTCCTTGACGTCCTCGGCCACAGATGATTCGAGGATGTCCAGGTTGGAGCAAAGTCTGTTCAGGGAAGGAGGAGAGAGGACAGATGTGTATATGATATATATTAAAGAAAAAAAATCTAAGTTTTTAACTAGAAGTACCCAGTAAGTCAGTCTGGGCTAAACTCACATCATAAAGTGTTCCAGTTCCATTTACACAAACATATATAGATCTAACTTAGAATGGGAGTGGTCTCGCTAAAGGGAGGTATACAGGTTGAGTTGGTTTAATGTCCAACATCAGCAATATATAGGCGGGCCTGAAGACTGACGCCTGACAAGTTTATGGGCTGCCACACATGAAACAGGGCGGGGATACCATGTCTCAGCCGATATAATTAAACTGACACTGCCCCAACCAGTATGAAGCAAAATCACCAGGGCTTGAATCCGGGCCACAGCGTAATAACGCAAGTGCTGTGAACTGATGTTGTGTAGGAGGTCTAAGGCCAGAAACGTAACATGTGTATCTTTGCATGAGCAGTGATATAGTTTAAGACTGCTAGTATAAAGTTCTTTTTAAAAACTCTTAACATTGCATGGACTGTAAAATTTTAGTCCTGTGAGACAAAAGGCAATATATAACTAAGGGGATTCCTCTATGCACATGTACAAAAGGATGTCTTTGTTAATGTTATGTTTCCACTCTACAATTGGAATTTTGGTTGGTGGACCTAGTACAAAAGCTTATGAAATTCTTGGAGAGACCCAGAGGACGTGTAGTAATCAGTTGCTGAGTAGTTATTCTGATAAAAACTGCCAGTTAAATGCTTCCTTCAGCTTAGTTAATAAACAGTACCTGTTTCAGTTGTCTGATGAATTCTCACTGTAAATTGTGTAAGCACATATTCACTCCAAACAAATGGGACATCACACCACCTAAATGAGTGCTCAGAAATTGGTAGTGTTTACCCGTGTAATAGACCAGCTTAGCCACACTAAGCATAACGAAAGAATTGCTTCTTCTGATGTATACAAAGTAGAGCACAGCTTGTGGACATAAAACTTTGGGATGTGAACACGTTTGAAAATTGGTTTGTTCGTTCCCGTCATCAGCATCAAGACTAGGGGTAGAAATCACAAACAACACGTAGCTTACGTCTCGTCGTAAGCTTTCTTAAATTAAAAAAAATCCAATTAAGTTAAATTGGGAATTGTTGACTGAATCAACCAAGTATGATCCTCGCCATATTTATTGTTATTTACTCACGCTCTCGATTCCTCCTCATTCTTCATGTGAAACTCCAATACTTCATTCCATTTTTCCAACTCTTTGTTCATCCTAGCCAAGAATAAAAACATGATATATATATATATATATGACACAAGGCATGGTTCAAAGGTGTCAAATGACTATGACAAGAACCCTTTACTCCCACCAGATTTGTGTGAAATCTTCTTTACACAGACGTTCTCAAGACATAACTGTGTGAGATATAATAGTCAAAGGAAATAAACGTCAACATATAATGTATAAAACTGTAAACATAGATCTTTACCGACTATCAATTACTTGCCAATAAGTTGTACTGATTTTTAAAGTATGGATTATCCTGAACTTTGAAAAAATAATAACACTAAAATATTGAATGTCCATATTTATCATAAAATTTGACACTTTTGACTTACATTAACTACATTAAATAAGTAAATCATAACTAGAACACATAGAGGGACATAGGCTACACATAGACGACTAGAACACATAGAGGGAAATAGGCTAAACATAGCAGTCTAGAACACATAGAAGGACATAGGCTGCACATAGATATCTAGAACGCATAGAGGGACTTAGGCTACACACAGGTGCCTAAAACACATAGAAGGACATAGGCTACAGGACCCCAGAGCGGGATACCTGGGTGCCTGACCCCTACACAACCAGTAAGGAAAAGAACGCTTCGGTCCGAACCACTGACCTCCCTTCCTTTCAAACTATATTTTGAACCAAGTGTTAACACGCAAATATTTTGACCCAGTGTTAACACGTTCCTATATCTAACGATGATTAAACTAATCATTTTATGTCCACAGCGTGAAGTTATTTCCATCCATATCGGCCAGGCCGGAGTCCAGATGGGCAATGCATGCTGGGAGCTCTACTGCCTAGAGCACGGCATTCAGGTAACAATTTATAGCATAATTATCCGTAAACGGCAAGGGTCATAGACAACAAGGCTGAAATTAAATGTTTGTTCATTACTACATTCAAGTTTAATCAATCAAATGTTAATTGTTGGTACGAAAAGGATGAGGAGATGCAAAAAGAAGGACGAAGGGAGTGGGTGGATAAGGAGGGCAAAGAGGAAAAAAAGAACAGCAAAACATGAAATGGCTTTTCTTATCCATCTTAAGTTATCTAATGAACTACTATAACGTATCCTTATTTCATTAACACGCCAGTACAATAATTGTGCCGCGTTTTGCTTTGAATGTTTGTTCCGATGCCAGTGATAATGAAGGTGTGGGCTCCAAACACAGTTTATCTATATCTGTGTCTACGTGTGCAGCCCGACGGACAGTTGCCGTCCGACAAAACTATTGGAGGATGCGATGATTCGTTCAACACTTTCTTCTGCGAGACCGGCGCGGGCAAGCATGTGCCCAGGGCGGTGTTCTGTGACCTGGAGCCTACAGTGATTGGTGAGTTTGACATACCACAAGTTCTGCGATATACCAGTCTACCAGATAAAGTGATATTATCCTTTAGGGGAGGGAAAAAAGGGGGTGGGGTTCTTCTCTATTTTGCAGGATGCAAGTTGCACCGGCAAAGATCTCCTTTGACTTCCAAGGTCCTCCTTTTCAATGTATGGTCCTTATCACATAAGCCCCATATTAGTTTTGCTCTTGTTAATCTCCAACGCTTCTGCAGTTCTCAGGTCAATACATCTTCACATAGTGTGCAGGTGTTATTTCCATAATTTATTGAACTTACTCAGTTTTACCCAATGTAAGATAATGAAATGCGATCTTTGCGCATAACATAAATTTAAAACAAGCATGTTGGTTACTGAAAAAAGAGGCATCATTTTGGAGCAAGAAAGAGAGAGAGAGAGCGTTTTTTTTTTAGTTTATGAACGTCCAACATTAGCAATTTAAAGGTTATATTCTGGACATACCTCAACACTGACGTCTGACAATTTTATGTGCTGTCATACACGAGACAGGTCGGGGAGACCTGGACTCCTGTTTCATCGGGTGACATTAAACTGACACTAGGGAACGAAATTGGACAAATACAGTTTTGACTAATCATTGCATTCAAACCTTTTAATCTGGAGAGAAAGAAAGAAAGACAGAGAAAGAGAGAGAGACCAGACCAGAGAAAGAGACAGACAGACAGCGACATAGACCAAGGAAATATGAAGGTTGCAACTATTCTTTTAAGTACTATTACGAATGCTTTGCAAAAAACCCAAAACCTCTACAGCGTATACAATTTCTGTGTCCTTATCCGCAGACGAGGTACGAACAGGCACATACCGGCAGCTGTTCCACCCCGAGCAGCTCATCTCCGGCAAGGAGGATGCTGCCAACTACAGGGGATCTAACTTAGAATGGGAGTGGTCTCGCTAAAGGGAGGTATACAGGTTGAGTTGAGTTGAGTTGGTTTAATGTCCAACATCAGCAATATATAGGCTATATTGTGGACAGGCCCCAAGACTGATGCCTGAGAAGTTTATGGGCTGCCACACAAAAAACAGGTTAGGGATACCATGACTCAGTCGATATAATTAAACTGACACTGACCCAACTAGTATGAAGCGAAATCGCCAGGGCTTTTGCGTCGGAAACCGATGTTCCCCAGCGTAATTGCTGTGAACTGATGTTGGGTAGGAGGTCTAAGGCCAGAGACGTAACAAGTGTATCTTCGCATTGTCAGCAGTGATATAGTTTAAGACTGTTAGTATAAAGTTCTTTTTAAAAACTCTTAACATTGCATAGGCTGCAAAGCTTTCGTTCTGTGCGACAAAAGACAATATAATTATAAGGGAATTCCTCAATTGCTTTTTCAGATCTAAGAACATGTACAAAAAGACGCCTTTTTTAATGTTATGTTTCCAGCCTACGGTTGAAATTTTGGTCGGTGCACCTACACAAGCTTATGGAATTCTTGGAGAGACCAAGGGGACGTCATATTCGTCAACGACTCATCGATAAGACTATTTTTGACGGTCAATTTACGAACGAAATCCCTAACATACAGTGCCTATTTAAGTAGCTTGATGAATTTTCACTGTAAATTGTGTAAGTGCATGTTCACTCCAAATAAATGTGACATCACATCACCTAAATGAGTGCTCAGAAATGGGTAGTGATTACCTGTGAAATGGAGAAACTTAGCGACACTGAGTATAACGAAAAAATTACTTCTTCTGTGCTGTGATGTATACAAAGTAGAGCTCAGCTTGTGGACATAAAACTTTGGGATGTGAACAAGTTTAAAGTTTGGTTTGTTCGCTCTAATCATCAGCATCAAAACTAGGGGTAGAATTCACAAACAACATGTGGCTTACGTCTCGTCGTAAGCTTTATTAAATTTAAAAAGCTTAAAACCCAATTAAGCTAAATTGGGCATTGTTGACTGAATCAACCAAGTATGATCCTCGCCATATTAATTTTTATTGTTATTTACTCACGCTCTTGATTCCTCTTCATTCTTCATGTGAATCTCCAATACTTCATTCCATTTTTCCAACTCTTTGTTCATCCTAGCCAAGAATAAAAACATGATACATGTATAATATCATTCATATAAAATCATGACACAAGGCATGGTTCAAAGGTGTCAAATGACTATGACAAGAATCCTTTACTCCTACCAGATTTGTAGAACTAAGTTAGTTTCTTTATAAATACAAGTTCCAAATCTACAAAAGCGCTTACCACTATTCACAATCTAACGTAAAAGTAAAGAAGCAATTCAAAGTAAAATTATTATTAGAGCTTTACTATTATTATTATTATTATTATTATTATTATTATTATTATTATTATTATTCTTCATTGTCATGCTAAGAACATAGTGAACACCTTACTATTATCATTCTTACTTTTCAATCTGTGCCTTCATTTGTTCAATAACACTGTCCATCCTTAAATTTTCAGGGTGTGGCTTCAGACTGAAAAAAAAAAAAAATTTTTTTTCTTAAGTTAGTACAATAATGCATGCAGTAAAATGACTTCATAATTGGGCATACTTTGAAGAACAAACTACACAACAATAATAATAAAAAAATATTTATGATGCTTTACCTAAATTTTCAAAACTTGAAAATATTTCGATTTTGAATCCATCACAATTCTAGTATTAAATAAGGCCTGTAGCAAAAGGTTCGCGCTAGTTGATTACTGATGAGATTATGTAACTTGGGGGTTGAAATTAAAATCAATATATCCAAAGATAAACACATCCATTGTTTAGGTGTTAGCAGTACAAACATATTATTGTTTTTCTTTAGTTACTTAAAAAACAAATCAACTTATTTTAACTTTAAGTTTAAATGCACTCTGAGATATAATAATAATTATCTAAAAGTCTCACATATTGAGTACATATAATTATATTATGCTATAACTATAACCTAGCGCCGACTTAATCTTATTTACAAAATGGTAAAATTTTAGGCTATGAAAGAACTCAAGCTCTTCATTAAAGTGAAAACTAAAATTAGACCTGTATATGGGAAAGAGTAATCCTGGAGTGGATGACTCAAACACCAGGTCCTGCAGCTCTCACATAAATCCAAGTAAATTAATGAGGATTTATCTTTCATTTTCCAATTAAGTTCACATACCAAAATATAGGGCGATTGTAAATTTCTATTATAAGTACATGTACATATATTCCTCCACCATTTTTTTAGTTTTCAATTGTATTACTAAACTTTGATGTACTGTAGAACTCATGAAAATTGAAACAAGATCAAAATTGAAAAACTCCCTAGCAAAAGCCGTTCGCTCTAACACTAGTTAAAGACGAACCGTTCTTACCCAGATCCCTGAGAACTCTGAGAGGAGGGGGGCTGATCCCCGGAGGAGGGGCAACTCTCCTGGCTGGCACTGTCTGACGGAGGCTCTGGACCTGGCAACACAGAAAAAACAGGGTTGTTGTTATTGTTGGGTTGGTTTAACGTCCCACAGCAGCACTATATAGGCTATATTGTGGACGGACCCCAAGACGGACTTCTGACAATTGTATGTGCTGCCACACACGAGACAGGGCGGGGATAACATGACTCCTGTCTGAGCTGATCACATTATATTGACACCGACCCTACAAGTAGGGAAAGCAACAGCCAGGATTCGAACTCGGGACCTTTTACGTCGGAAGCCGATGTTCTACCCCTGGACCACGGCGCTCCCCAGAAAAAACAGGACGAATCATTTTACCAAAAAGGCATGCATAAAGAAAAGACTAAACGGCAATTTGGCCACCTTTTTTTTTTTTATAAATTAGTGTTCTTATAAATACAAAATAAAAATATTAAATATGCAATAGAAATTCAGACTGGTCCTATAATGATCATAGTTTATGTCTAAAGGTGAACAATTCAGCTGATAAAACATGAAAAAAATAACACAGGTAAAACTTTCATGTGTACACATGAAAAATAAAATTGCAAAAAAGACTCACTTTAGGGCTACAAAAAAGAGAATTGAATACAATTATTCCGGTAACATTAATGATTAAAAAGGTTCCATCTATATAGTACACTTTTCTGTGTTTTTGAGAAAATTGCCATCAAAATTTTGCACTATCAAACAGATTTATGACTAGATCCTTTGTCTTAAAGTTTTTTTCTATTTTACAACCCGGCTCCCAATCTCTACAATTTTTGTTGAGGTTTTTCTTTACAATTACAGGTAAAATTAAAAAATATCATGCTGTTATCTCTAATGTTACCAAAACTGTAAATAGAACCTTTCTTATACCACGTCACATATTGTATATATATATACAAACAGATAAATATAATTTTTTTTTTTAATAAAAAATAAATAGTTTTAAATTATACAATGGAAAATGTTAGTAACATAGCCTAAATCATAATTTCATTTCGAACATGTGCCTGGTATTAATGAGAAACACTTTTAGAAACAATGATCTTAAGACATGAGTCAAATCTGAAAACCAGTCACTCACAAGAAGCTCAAATGATGCCTGAAAAAATTCCGTAATTTTTTATCAGAGTATTTCCTGTTCCAATCAAAACAGAAATTACTTAAAATGTCTGAATTTTTAGACATTTACTGAGAATTTAAGGGGTCTCCATCCAAACAAGAAAAAGGGTCCTTCAGTGCTACATAGAACCTATTCTAATGTATGGTTGCGAGGCGTGGACGGTGTCAAAGCAGATAGAAAAGAAACTGAAAGCAATAGAAATGTGGTTTTTAAGACGAATGGTCCGCATCTCTTGGACAGAAAAGAAATCAAACAAAGAAGTTTTAGAAGAAGCTCAAGCAAAACCATCAATAATTAACAAGGTGAGGAAAAGGCAAACAACATTCTTTGGCCACGTGATGAGAAGAGAGGGACTAGAACATTAGTGACGACAGGAATGATTTCTGGGAAACACAGTCAAGGAAGGCAAAGAGAAAAAATGGCAGACGGGATGGAGTGGCTACAAATATCAAAGGTTACAGAGATGATGAAACTAACCAGAGAAAGAGAGATATGGAGAGACATGATCACCAACGCTATGAGGCATGGTACTTGATGATGATGATGATGATGAGAATTTAAGTGGTTCCCGGGATTGTGCGTAAATTTTATCTACAGCAAGAAGCCAGCATAAGATGAAACTCAAGATTTTGAATAATGAATTTGCTAAAGGTCAAGCTAAAAGTCTCACCTGAGTCAACAAGCGGCACATCTCCTGCCACGATTGATCGTCTTCGAGAGGACAGGCTTGACCTCCTTTTCTTCAAGACCTGTTTCCTGTCCGCCTCTGCACCTGTGTCTCCGGCCTGCCGCTTCATCGAGTGGTCACAGAGAGGAACCTCCATCTCCGTGCTGGAGATCATCAGCGGATTGGCCACTGCCCCGCTCTCACTTTGGGATGCCATTTCCATACTGGTAACTTACTTGCTCCTGGTCTGTTGAAATATAATGATAGACAATGTACATAACTCTAAGTTTTAGGCTAAATCTAAATCCGCTTTTTAAACTATTTAAAAAATTCACTTAAAAAAAATACAATGACTTTAAACTTGGCAAGTGATATTGAATTAGAAGTATACATATTCTTAGCAGAAACACTTGGTGCAAACAGAAGAATTTGGACATTTATATATAAGTAGATCTAGATACTACCCTTGAACTTGAAGTGCTATAGTGCGTACACAGACTCATTCCTCTAAAACAGTAGGCTAAATAACTTATAAGAACCATGTTTTCTTGACTAAATAAAAACCGTAATACGGTAATCTTTACTCTGTCACTGTAAATTGTGGTTTTAGACTTTTAACTGTAGATTATAATGAACAGATATATATATTTTTAAACGAAGGAACGAAAATCTTGAAACTTACCCTGAGAATGTGTTGATAAACTTCTTTCTAGAGTTGGTTTCATCAAACTAGATCTAGATCTAGATCTACTCATAAAAAACAATAGGAATCTTGTTCTTTCACAAAGATTCCATGTTGGCAACGAACTGTTTCAACCAAGTTGGAGCATTGATCAGGTTTTATTTCTGAATAGAAGACCATTCCAGTCATGAAAAACCTGTAGATTAGATTCTAGATCTAAATCTCTGCTTCTCAATATCTCACATGGACATAATCACAAATAAAAACATCTAGATCTAGATCTAGAACTAGATTTCTTCCTCTAACTCTAGATCCAGATTTCAGATAAAATATTTTTTAGTTTCGCTTTGAAATTACCGCTGTAGGAAATGGCTAATAAATCCTGTTGACTGGTTTATTTGTCAACCTTATCCTGGTGTCATCGGTGGAAGGTGCGCAACTACTCATGACACTTTTTTTTTTCTTCTTTTTCTTCGATATTTCTGTTCAAATTGAACATGTTGAATATTATTACTTAGTTGGTTTCATCAGCTCCAGGTTTGGTTCACCGGCGCCAATATAAAATTATTTTATTGTAATTTACATACCTTTTCCGTCATCTTTTTCAACTTTCAAATTATATTCAGTTATTTTTATTTTATATTAAACAACTACTTTTCAACCAGAAATCGATATTCTATCACGGAAGGCCTCGGCATTTGGGGCAGCCACATCTTTTCCCGAGATTTCGTTTTTGTTTTGTTTTTGTTTTTTGTTTGTTTTGTTTTTTGTGGGGGTGGACCGGGGTGAGAGAGAGAGAAAATGGTTGTAGTGGAAGTTCTTTCTAGCAGGGGTACAATATTCTTATTTTTAATTTAATTGTCTGTTTGAATCTTGACTACGTCTGGTTCGAGTTAAGTTGGCTGTAGCACATAGCACTTTGCATTGGCAAGCCGTCAAAGATCTTAAAGAGAATGCTTTCGGTCCCCAATCAGACTGCCTTGTACCCTAATGGCTGGATGGTCCTCATTTATCTACACTCTACTTTAACACGTATAACATACATGAGTTAAAAGTTATTGTGCTAGCTAGTGTTGTGATCAGTCTCGACGCAGATGCGCCAAATTTGATAAATAGATAGGGCCTATCAATCAATATAAAACCATGTACAAAATAAAAAATTAATATAGGGCACCTGTAGTCTTCTGATAACATTGTTGTGTGTATATATATATACAGAGAGAGGGGGAGAGAGAGAGAGAGAGAGAGAGAGAAGAGAGGGAGAGAGAGAGGGAGAGAGAGAGAGAGAGAGAGAGAGAGAGAGAGACACTGCCCCGCTCTCACTTTGGGATGCCATTTCCATACTGGTAACTTACTTGCTCCTGGTCTGTTGAAATATAATGATAGACAATGTACATAACTAAATCTAAATCCGCTTTTTAAACTATTTAAAAAATTCACTTAAAAAAAATACAATGACTTTAAACTTGGCAAGTGATATTGAATTAGAAGTATACATATTCTTAGCAGAAACACTTGGTGCAAACAGAAGAATTTGGACATTTATATATAAGTAGATCTAGATACTACCCTTGAACTTGAAGTGCTATAGTGCGTACACAGACTCATTCCTCTAAAACAGTAGGCTAAATAACTTATAAGATCCATGTTTTCTTGACTAAATAAAAACCGTAATACGGTAATCTTTAGTCTGTCACTGTAAATTGTGGATTATAATGAACAGTTAATATATATATATATATTTTTAAACGAAGGAACGAAAATCTTGAAACTTACCCTGAGAATGTGTTGATAAACTTCTTTCTAGAGTTGGTTTCATCAAACTAGATCTAGATCTAGATCTACTCATAAAAAACAATAGGAATCTTGTTCTTTCACAAAGATTCCATGTTGGCAACGAACTGTTTCAACCAAGTTGGAGCATTGATCAGGTTTTATTTCTGAATAGAAGACCATTCCAGTCATGAAAAACCTGTAGATTAGATTCTAGATCTAAATCTCTGCTTCTCAATATCTCACATGGACATAATCACAAATAAAAACATCTAGATC
>RQTK01000864.1:76376-93274 GCA_003991915.1 Elysia chlorotica
AGACAGACAGACAGACAGACAGACAGACGGACAGACAAACAGACAAATACCCACAGTCAGACAAAGTGAGTGAGGTGTTTGTAAAGGCATGATCGTGAATGATGGTCAGCTCCCAAAGTTTTGGATAAAAACAATATTTTTCTTTTTAAAGTTAAGCTTGTGCTAATCTTACCTGAAAATTTCACCTTAAAGGACAGTATGGCAGTATCGAAACTAAAAAAAAATAAAATAGAACCAACTTTACACTACAGAGTGCAGTACGCTCTTTTAACTAATTTGTTTTTAATACAAAAAATCCGTTGCTATTCCATAACCTATTCTCTTATTATTTTTGTTTTTTAATTTTATTTTAAAAACAATATAAGGAAAACAACAAATATGCAAGTACCTTTGTCAAGTACAAGTTTATAAAGTAGGGTGTGTAGACCGAACCCCATATATATATATACGGTGGTCACTAAGAATTGCAAGTACAGCTGATACCCTAGTCCTAGTGACTTTTGTATGATAAAAAAATACCCTTTTTGCGCCTACTGAAGGCCTGCACCTACTTGCTATTCTAAGTGGCTAACATATGAGGAGCTCAGTCGGCAGTAGTCTAGGTTGAGCAATTAGCTAGCGGTAGCTCTTGGGTTCGGTGGCTCAGTGTAGGTCTACTTTGAAAAATCTCGAAGACTTAAACTGTAATAAACCAGAGACTACTTTTCACCCACCTTAGAATCAACAGATGACCTTGACCTATGGGTTAGAGATCGACTTTCCTCGGGGTCACGGTGACTGGAAGTGCGACTGTGAGCATGCGCGGGGGATGAATCGCCGGAAGCACGTGACGCGGCCGAACAGCACGACGATGAAGATGAAGATGACGACGGCGACGACGACGATGACATCGATAACGACGTTGCACTTGACGTCGCTGAGGAGGCTGACGCGTGAGCGACGGGAGACCACGAGCCGGACTTCACCGCGCGGGTTGGAGATTTAGCCGCGCCGTCTCCTACTTGCGGCGCGGTCGGGCTGCACGCGTTGCTCTTCAGGTCTGACGGAGGTGGCGATTTGGAAGTGAACCTGGGCAAAGAAATGCAGAGCAGAATTTGTAAAGATTTGGAAGTGAACCTGGGCAAAGAAATGCAGAGCAGAATTTGTAAAGAGTGGAAGGTGTGGTAAATAGAGATGGAAGGAGGGAGAGGAGAGAGAGAGAGAGAGGGAGAGAGAGAGGAAGAGAGAGAGAGAGGGGGGGAGATAGAGAGAGAAGAGAGAATTGAGAGGAAAGAGAAATAGATGGGCAAGCAGACAATTAGAGAGAGAATACAGACAAATTTTATTGCTCTTCAGGCCTGACGGAGGTGGCGATCTGGATGTGAATTTGGACGCCGAAATGCAGAGCAGAATTTGTACTTTACTTTTCCGATCCAGCAGCCACTTGAGCCTGCGCCCTTCGACTTGATGACGTGATGAAGATTCTATAATTATGTCCTTTTCAGCTGGCCTTTTCCGCAGTATAATGTATTTATAAAGAATTTATAAAGAGTGGAAAGTGGGGTAAATACAGATGGAAGGAGGGAGAGTAAACATAGATAGAGAGAGAAAGAGAGGGAGATAGAGAGATAGAAAAAGAAAGAGAGAGAGAGAGAGGGAGAGAGAGAAAGAGAGAGAGAGAGAAATAGAGAATAAAGAGAAAAAGATGGACAAACGATCAATTAGACTTATTAAGAGAGAGTACAGAAAAATTGTATTGGTCATCATGAGAAATAACCCCTCCAAAAACACTTTGCAAAACAAACAAAAAATTACATGACTTCCTGTATGATGAGATAAGCAGAATGAATTGTACAAGGAAACTCCCGGTAATCGAACATTTGGACATGAGTAATATTAGAACAACAACAACAACAACAACAACAACAACAACAACAACAACAACAACAACAACAACAACGGCGACAGCAGATCTCTCAAACGCATCACCTACATCTTCTCCCCACCCCATATGCACACCACGTTACGCCCCGGTGTCTACTAGTAGTAGTAAGTACTTAAGAATTCGAAGATAATAGCCGTGTGAAATGCATGGTAACCACCAAAGTGGACATCGAACTATTAGGTTCTGCATCTATGACTAAAAGCCATGCTGTTTATTCAGTGTACATAAAGTATAAAAATAACAGTATGCAAGGCACACACACACAAAAAAAAAAAAAAAAAAAAATTCAAAATAGGTATAGTGCAGCTCTAAGAATACAAAACGATACAAATGCGTAAGCTTTCGACCTTAAGTCTTCATCGGACAAAAAATGTTTATCTACACACTAAGATTTTACATAAAGGAGATGAAAAAAAGATAAAGGGGCCTACAATAAAGTTAAATAGATAAATAGACTATGAATATAAAATATCCAAATGTAAAATAAATACAACAGTAGTAAAGAAATCAAATAAAGAATACAAATAACAGACCTGGATCCCGACTCGGACCTCGCACGAGATCTCGCCGACGCGCGGCCCGCTTCTTTTCGCCGCCTGCGCGATCTCGACGCGTCACGCCGCGGCGTCTCGCTAGACGCGCCATTGGCTGGAGCGTCCGGCTCGGGGTCAAAGTACTCGAAGCTGCGCATCTCGTCGTAGTCGGTGAGGTCCTTCTCCTCCTCCGCCTCCTCCTCGTTGTTGTCGTCATCGTTGCTGCAGTGGCTTGGGCTTTGGTGGATATCCGCTTCATCTTCTTCTTCTTCTTCTGCCTGACTCGACGCGGGCTGTTTGGGCAAGTTTGAGGGTAAAGGGAAAGGGGGGGAGGTAACCAGAAGGAGAGGGATGTGCTGAGGTTAGTTATAAACACAGGTACAGTGGAAATAGACAGTCTAAACATACGGGCAACCAACGAGGCCAGGAGCAGTTTAGACTTTTTAAAGTTGTCTGAGCATTGATATGAGTGGCGTTCCATGATCATCTATATTTGCTCTAGACCTAGTATTTGGTGACGATGATGATGAAAGTGGAATACACTCAAAGACAACACCCGAACCCATTTAATCTCCATATGCCAATAGGCACCCGTTAGAACTTGGACTGAAAGGGTTAACTCAACCGACTCACATCGCGCAAATTAATGTGAG
This sequence comes from Elysia chlorotica, assembly GCA_003991915.1. NCBI lineage: Eukaryota > Metazoa > Mollusca > Gastropoda > Plakobranchidae > Elysia > Elysia chlorotica. The sequence continues at coordinate 79,487 of RQTK01000864.1, forward strand.
CAATGGAATAGACATTTAATGAGATAAATTTAAAAATGCTGAAGTTTTTAAACCGTGAACATTTTTTATGCTACCTTTACTGATTCAACAGAACGATACATATTGGAGGAAAAAATAGGGCTATTTCATGAGCAATGTTAAAGTTTGTCAGAATCATCCAACAACTTTACAAAGCACTTGTCAAATTATCCACGACGGGAAACTGACGAAACCGTTTAACGCACAAACTGGCGTCCGTAAGGGTTGCTTGAGATCCCCAACAATCTTCCTCATGGTGGTTGACTAAGTTATGAGACAGGTACCCAGTGGACCTTCATGAAGCAGCTAGAGGATCTTGATTTTGCAGACGACAGCAGCCTTCTCTCCCAAAAGCAACAGAACACACAAGAGAAGCTTTGTCGTGTGGCAGAAGAAGCCCGAAAAACTGGACTTCAGATAAACAGCAGAAAGATTGAAGCCTTGAGAATCGACAGTAAACAGTCTAATGCATTGCGACTGCACGACGAAAACACTGAAGAGGTTGACACGTTTGTCAATCTTGATAGTGTTGTTTGCAAAGACAGGAGCACAGACGAAGACAGCAGATGCCTTCAACACCCTCAAACCAGTTTGGAGGTCTACAGCACTATCTATAAGTCCGACATAAGATCCGGGTCTTCAATACTAACGTGAATTTGTTTTGTTTTTACGCACTTCATCACAGTAACGGTTATATTGTGCCCATGATTTCCCAAGACAGTTAAAACATAATATTAGAAGCAGCGGTGACTCCTTTATCTCTCAAGGTGGTAAAAGCATAAACACTGTGCATAAAAAGGTTGGTTAAAAGTAAAGGGTTTATACAGTGGTGTAAAAGATATATGTGTATGATAATCACCGTTAAACGTTATTATACACACCAACAGATACCTCAGAAACACCCTCAACGTTAGGTGGTCTGAAGTTGCCTCAAGCAAAAATTTGGGGCGAGAGGGAAACAAACCCCCGTTGAGACAGATATTTACAGAAAGAGAGATGGAGGGAGAGAGAGCGAGCGAGCCAGAGAGAGAGAGAGAGAGAGAGAGAGAGAGAGAGAGAGAGAGAGAGAGAGAGAGAGAGAGAGAGACGAAATATCACCTGCATGACTTGGTGGATAACTTCATTGGTCAGACGGGCCCAGTCCGATGACGTCATGGAGCTAGGGGCGTGTCCTTCCTCCAACCTCTCTACGAGTTGACCCAAAGAACTCTTCAGCTGAAGAAGGACAGAAAAATACACGAGGGATTGGTCATCACTATAAAACTACTTATTACAATGTTCTCTGTAGGGTTTGACGTCTCCTATGTTGCTCTAGGAGGTCCTATACGGCGAGATACTTATTACAATACTTATCATATAACACTTTTTATCAGCACCATAAAGATTTAATACACGGTTACTAACAAACGCGATAACCCATATCACTTTGAAATGATGTTAAATTTACTTTCGAACGTAAACGATTTTTTTTTCAATCACATTGCGGGTTGAGAAGCATATTATGGTGTAATTGAAAAAAAAAAACGAAAAGAGGGCAGTTACTACTTTGCCTTTAAATTCGCGACATGGTGAAAATAAAATAATCAGGCAAACTAGAACAAACATCTCAGCAGGTACAATGTACATATTGTAGTGCAGGTTACACTTCTCGTCATACGTTACACTAATTTGTAGAATTAGGACTGGTTTTCATGCTAAAGAAAACGGCGAATTTGAACTTTGACAGTGGCACACGCAGTAGTTTTTTGTTTGTTTTGTTTCCTATTCTGAGACAGTCACTGCCTATGATAATTATGTTAAAAACAAATTGTGTTTGTTACACATGTGCCCTGTTGACAGTGATAACTTCAAATTCACAGCACATCTCTTCAGAACTAAATAGTTGTGTTACATCTATTTCCACAGGACAAACATCAACGTTGGCGATTTATAGATGATACGTCTAAAGCATCCAACCACATCTACAACTGGACGCCACACATAGGACCAGTCTTGAGGCCCATTTACAATGTAGCCTATGTCTTGCTGACATTGGAAGTCAAGCAACAACGATCGCTCAAAAATATTTGTCCGATTTCTACCCCTGTCAGTATCAGTTTAATTTGACCGACTGAGACAGAGTCATGGTATCTCCGCACTGCCTCTGTGTGCAGCACGTTAGCTTGTCAGATGTTAGTCTTGGAGCCCGTCCACAATATATCATATGCATGGACAACGTAGGACATTACGTAACTAACTCGACGCGATAAATCGGCTCACAAACCTGGCTCCTAACCGTCTGGAGGTTTTCAGTTGTCTGGTTTTCAATGCAGCTCAGTCCAGTGGTGCAGGAACAGAGGCCTTTTGATATGGTGGCGTCGTCCAACAAGCCGCATTCTGAGAAAAGAAGACAACGATCAACGGTATTGAACAGGTGTGTTTTACTATACGGGAATGGGTGGCAACGATGTGTGACACTTTTCATAACACCTACTTGAAGTGATTATAAATGTTAAAAATCTCCGCGAAGAAAATGGTTAAAATAGAGCGATAGATTTTTTTTTTCAAGACAGCTTGAACGGAAAAGGGGGAAAAGGGAAAAAAACGGGGCGGGGGGGGGGGGGGGGGTAGTTGGGATGTTGGGGTGGGTGGGGAATTGGCGCATATGGTGTAGCGTTGGCCTCCCAATGGTCGAGCCTCTGTTTCAACCACGGTGTCAGTGTTTAATGTGACTGGATGAGACCGAAGTCATGGTATCCCCGCACAGTCTCTACGTGGGAGCACTTAAACATTACTTTAGTCTTGGGACTCGTCCACAATATCGTCTATATAGTGCTGACGTTGAACACTAAACAACAAGCAAACAAACCCAGCTTGCACTTACCTAGAGATCTCAGCAGGCTGTGGACAGCCCCCGCCGTCCTCTGGCTGACCTCCAAACGTTCACCGGCGGCCTTGAGAAGGTCGTTAACCTTGGCCTTGATCGTGCCAGCGATGCCCGTATCACCGCCGCTGCCTTCCTCTGTGTCTTCCCCCTCGCCGTCAGCTTTACTACCACGGAGCTCGCCCTGCGAACCTAGAGGCGTTAATATGTCGCCCAGTCCGCTCAGCACGGGGTCCAGCAATGAGAGGAGGTCGGCCATGTCTGCTAGGGCAGAGAGGGCGAGGCTGTTGGGCCCGCTCAGACAGGCGGACATTACCGCGGTCTCCATGGGTAGGTCACGTGACAAAAGCGCTAGCACCAGCAGTTGGAGGTCAAGGTCAGATAGGGCGGCCTGCAGAGAAGGCGTAAAGTAGATACGTCGAGTTTTTCTCTATGATGGGGGGTTGTTATGTAAGACAGAGACAAGGGTGAGAAAAAATAGAGTGGTAAGAAGCACAAGATTGTCGAGAGAGAGAAAGAGAGAGAGAGAGAGAGAGAGAGATAGCGATAGAGAGAGAGAGAGAGAGAGAGACAGACAGACAGAGACAGAGAGAGAGAGAGGATAGATAAAGAGAAGGAAATAGATAGACAGATTGAAAGAGAGAGAGAGAGAGAGAGACAGAGAGAGACAGAGAGAGACAGAGAGAGACAGAGAGAGAGACAGACAGAAAGAGAGACAGAAATATATAGATAGATAGAGAGAGAGAAAAAGAGAGAGAAATAGAGAGAGAGAGGGAGAGACAGAGAGAGAGCGGCAATTTAGACAGTAAATGTACTTACAAGAACAAATAGCACCAATTAAAGTCTCTCACCACATCAGACAGATCTGCCTCAGGCTGCCTGCACCTCTTGAGCTGCTCCTCCGCCTGTGCAACGTCTTTCTCCGGGACGTGATAAAAGACCTGGACCCGCGGCTCGCGCCAGCGCGACGATGAGGGATAGGTCTCGCCCTGTCCGCCCTCCTCTGTCTGATTTTGTAGCGCCTGCTGCTGCTGGTCTTCGTAGTAAAGATGCGGGGCTGGAGGTTGTAGATGTGTCAGATTCGCTTCTAATTCACCGGTACTAACATCAGTCGGTTCGAGCATCTCTTTCGTCAGCGTCTTGTCAGATCCACGGTGGTGGAGCAGCGGCATAGCGCACGTACTTGACTTCGCGGGTTTTCTAGTGATATACTTGCGGCTCCGCGAAGCAGACGTGACTGAGCCCGCTTTAGAGGTATTTTGCTTATTCGAAGCGCTTAGTTTATTCGGGTTGCTCTGCTTAATTCCAACGTTTTGTTTATTTTCGAAGCTTTGCTCAAGCACACCATAAGTTCTGTAGAGCTTAGTGGGGTCTCTTTTCGGGTCTCTTTTCGTCCCCTGAACCTCAGGTTTCCGACTTTGTGTCTGGTTCGTTTCGCTTGGAGCCCGAGTCTTTTTACACTGTGTTTGGCTCGTTTTGGACGTAGATCTTGCTCTGTTTTTCCCCGTCCCAGGCATGCTTCCTGCAAGTTCTCTCGTGTCATAGGTTTTCGTCAACGACCTTCTCCGCCACGAGTTGTTGATGTTGTCTACAGCGTAAGCGGCAGAGACTTTACGCACTTCCTTTCTCCACGCAGAGGAGCGTCGCTCGCGGTCTTGAAGATCTTCTGCGAAGTAAATAAATTACCTTATTAGTTGTCTTTTATCATTCCCTCTTCTGCTCGATGCATTGACAGAGCAGGGCGAAGTTGCGAGGTGGAAGATAGAGAGGAAGAAAGGGATGGGCTTAGTTTGTATATCTATAGCACACTATTTAATTTGTTATGTTGAGCTAGTTCACAATTAAGTTACGACTTGTCTCTCTTAACACCCAACAATAAAACTTAGGGATAGTTCGAGGCAAAAATGATTTTATTGTTTCTTTCCGAGTGCCTTCCCTTAGATCCAATAGTAAAACGTACAGATAGTTCGATGCGAGAGTAATTTTATAGGACCCGCTAACCCACGTCAGTATACACACGAGCTGGTTCAGTAAAAAAGCGAAAAAAAAAAAGGTCCCGGGTACGGAACTACGAGATCGACACTAAAATTAGTTCAACCAGCACTGTGTTAACTCATCACCCCAATGAAAATTCATCAGAAGAAAACGAACTTCTCATTTCTGGTCTCGCTGCCCGGCCTTGTATTTCTGTGTATGTCAGTATAATGCAATCAGTCGAGACAAAAGTCTTGTCAGATGTCAGCTCATATCTCTTTTTATTATAAAATTCAGCTCAACAATAACTCCAAACTATGGGAAGCACGGTAATGCTGGAACTAAAGAGTCGGCTTCCGATTGTCACCGATAACGCCATCACACAAAGGCATGACCAACTCTTTGTATCGGTGTAATGTGACCAAGCTTTGACCAAACTTCGATTAAGCTGTCACTAGACTGTAACCAACCTATGACCATAATATGGCAAAATGGTAACCAAACTTTGATCAAATTGTGACCAAACTGTGACCAACATATGACCAGCCTGTGATCACACTATGACCAAACTGTGAATAACCTTTGAACAAACTGACACCAACCTGTGACAAATATTAGAGTAAAATGTGACCAAAATATGACCAAGCTATGACCAAACTGTTATCAAACTGGGACCAAACTGGGACCACGTTGGGACCAACTTATGATAAGCCTGTGACCACACTCTCAACAAACTGTGACCAACCTTTGACCTAACTGAAACTAAACTGTGACCAAACTTTGACCAAAATGTGACCAAAATATGACCAAGCTATGACCAAAATATGACCAAACTGTGACCAAATTTTAACCAAATTGAGACATAACCGTGACCAAACTGTGACCAAACTAGGACCAAGCTATGACCAAACTGTGACCAACCTGTGATCAAACCATGACCAAATTTTAACCATACTGTGACACAACTGAGACCAAACTATGACCACATTGTGACATAACTGTGACCACAAACTATGACCACATTTTAACCAAACTGTGAACAAAGTGGAACCAAACAGAGAACAAACTGTCATCAAACTATGATCAAATTTTAACCAAATTGTGAAATAACTGTGACCAAACTGGGACAAAACTGTGATCAAACTATGACCAAATTTTAACCAAATTGTGACATAACAATGACCAAACTGTGACCAAACTGGGACCAAACTGGGACCAAGCTGGGACCAAACTGTGACCAAACTGGGACCAAAATGTGACCAAACTAACCAAACTGTGACCAAACTATGGCCAAACTATGACTAAAGTGGGACCAAACTGTGACCAAACTATGACCAAACTATGACTAACCTGCGCGCCTGGCCGCGCCGCCATGACCACTGGACATCGCGTACGAAGGTTGGGTGGACACGCTGGAATGACTGGCTTTACCCCCAACCTCCTCAGTCTGACCAGAGAGCTGTTAGAGCCGACGTCCGAGCGGTCAAGCGACCACTCCTCCAGGCACGATCTGAGCAGCTTTGCGCCCGGTGCCAGTCATTCCAGCGTGTCCACCCAAGGGGGGGTGAGGTTGGAGGGAAGGAGCAGGGTGAATGTGAGTGTGGTTTTTTTTTTTTTTGGGGGGGGGGGGGGGGGGGGGGGGGGAGAAAACAAAAGAGGGGGGAGGGTGATAAAAGAATAAGATAGCTTGTGTTCCAATTACAATTTGTGATTGCAAGATGAATGGACTGTTGCGAGCCCAGTCCACCATCAATAGTAAAAAGACTATGGATATGGAGGTTTCCGTTAAATGAGTTATTCTGGTTATGTTTGTTAACTGACGTCAGAAATGTTCTACAAGCAGAAACGTAACAGCCTCATCTTGTTGGGTTTGTGTTGTTTTGTTTGTGTTTTGTTATCAACCAAAAATATTTATATTTACATATTGCAATGCTTCATATGAAACAGAAACTAACACAAACACTTATGATAGAATGCGTGTATGCTTTCATTTTTAAGATAGAAAGAAAACAATGGAATTAGTTTAAAAAAAAACACACACACTTTTAAAAAGCGTTTAATATTCATCATCATAAACATAAAAAAAACTTTATACTATGATTTTTGGGCACAGGATTTGCTTGTCACTGCTCTTGTCTTGTGAGAAATGAGGTTGTAATGTCAGCAAATCATGTGGCAATTATATCCTTGCCATGAGATTTTGATGCTACTCAGATGGTTTTACATAAAAACACACAAGAAGTTGACGAACTCGTCAAAAGCATGACAAAAAAGTATATAATGATTGTTTCCTTATTTGATGCCACTTGTTTCATACATTACAGTTTAAAAGAGCTGATGGACGTCATTCGCTCTATTCTATAAAACTGATTCTCACTTGCTATAGACTTAGCGCCAAGGCATCAGATCAGACTCAAGAATATAGAAGAAAAAAAACAGGCTCTATCTTCAGTAACTTTCTGCATTTACTACATGTACTAACAAACAAACAATGTCAAGTTGAATCACACTAAAAAAGCTAAGCAGAGTGAGGCAAATTTAGACATGTGGAAGTCTTTGTATGGTTTTGATCTTAATCCTTAACTGAATTTTGTTTTTGCACCTCAGTAATTAGAAGCACTATATAGCTTTGCATTGGTGAGACTGGAAATGTCTTTATTCTAGCCCAGATAAGACTTGGACAGAGCTTTCCTTGCCTGACAATCATTCAACACTCTTGATAAAAGGTTGAATAAAGCGATAAAGTATCATCTTTAATAATGTTGCTGGAAGCTTGGACTAAAGGTTCATACAAAGCCTAAAACCTACTTCACGTCCAAATTAAATAACTATTGTTGTTTCCCTGAGACATAACCTCCCTCATCTCTGTATCCCAGGCACGCCCTCCCCCCTTCTACAGACCCTCCCGTCACCTATGTGTCTTAATTTCTGAGATAGACATTACCACTTTCTATTACACGTAAACTGTTATAACATACCATCCCGTCACCTGTGTGTCTTAACGTTTAAGACAGACTCCACTGCTTCTTCATCAGTGTATCCAGGACAACCGCACCCACCACCCCGTTTAATATTCATCATCATAAATATAAAAAAAACTTTATACTATGATTTTTGGGCACAGGATTTGCTTGTCACTGCTCTTGTCTTGTGAGAAATGAGGTTGTAATGTCAGCAAATCATGTGGCAATTATATCCTTGCCATGAGATTTTGATGCTACTCAGATGGTTTTACATAAAAACACACAAGAAGTTGACGAACTCGTCGAAAGCATGACAAAAAATTATATAATTATTGTTTCCTTATTTGATGCCACTTGTTTCATACATTACAGTTTAAAAGAGCTGATGGACGTCATTCGCTCTATTCTATAAAACTCACTTGCTATAGACTTAGCGCCAAGGCATCAGATCAGACTCAAGAATATAGAAGAAAAAAAAACAGTCTCTATCTTCAGTAACTTTCTGCATTTACTACATGTACTAACAAACAAACAATGTCAAGTTGAATCACACTAAAAAAAGCTAAGCAGAGTGAGGCAAATTTAGACATGTGGAAGTCTTTGTATGGTTTTGATCTTAATCCTTAACTGAATTTTGTTTTTGCACCTCAGTAATTAGAAGCACTATATAGCTTTGCATTGGTGAGACTGGAAATGTCTTTATTCTAGCCCAGATAAGACTTGGACAGAGCTTTCCTTGCCTGACAATCATTCAACACTCTTGATAAAAGGTTGAATAAAGCGATAAAGTATCATCTTTGATAATGTTGCTGGAAGCTTGGACTAAAGGTTCATACAAAGCCTAAAACCTACTTCACGTCCAAATTAAATAACTATTGTTGTTTCCCTGAGACATAACCTCCCTCATCTCTGTATCCCAGGCACGCCCTCCCCCCTTCTACAGACCCTCCCGTCACCTATGTGTCTTAATTTCTGAGATAGACATTACCACTTTCTATTACACGTAAACTGTTATAACATACCATCCCGTCACCTGTGTGTCTTAACGTTTAAGACAGACTCCACTGCTTCTTCATCAGTGTATCCAGGACAACGCCCCCCCCCCCCCTTTCTACAAACACTCCCGTCACCTGTATGTCTTTGTTTCTGGGACAGACTCTTCTACTTCCTATTACATATATTTCTTAATGTCAAGAAACACTTCCTTCACCTGTGCATTCCAGACAATACCACCCTCACCCCTAGCTACTCCGCTTGCAACAGCCCCTCCACTTACCTATGTATTCTCTTCACGTCCACCCCCTGCCTAGCGCCGCTACCACTGCCTATTGGGGCACCGTCCGCGTTGAGCATCTGGCACCACCGGCGGCCTCGGTCCAACACCTCAGCGTAGTACGGCCCCAACGGGTCCGGGGTCCGGTACCGGTAGCTCGAGACGTAAGGACTGGAGAACGGGTCCGCTGCTGATAGCGGGAGAGATGGTGAGACTGAGAGAGAAAGGGGGGGGGGAGGAAGAGAGAGAGAGAGAGAGAGAGAGAGAGAGAGAGAGAGAGAAAGAGAGAGAGGAGGATGGAGGAAAAGAGAAAGATAGAGAGAGAGGGTGGTGAGAAGGAGATGGAGGAAGAGAGAGAGGGCGGATAAAAAGGAGGTTAAGGGAGAGAGAGAGAAAGAAAGAGAGAGAGAGAAAGAGAGAGAGAGAGGGGTGAAAAGGAGAGAAAGAGAGAGAGAGGGGGTGAGAAGGAGGCGGAGGAAGAGAGAGAGAGAGAAGAGAGGAGAGAGAGAGGTGTGAGAGACGAAGGTAGATAAAGATAGAGACAAACAAATCAGTCTTAGATCTTAATGTAATACATACATTAAAAACATTGGTTGTTTAACGAGTGCTATAGAGAAACACACACTATCCCTCTTTCTCTCCCTCTTTCACCAACGCTATTTTGTTGACTAGTAGTAAGGTTTTAAACTCCTCCCCTTTTCCCCCCATCTACTTCCTCTACCGATGCGAAGACTATCTGTGTTCAGTAATATGTAACCTCTAGACTTGATGACTCTGTTCTGTCGTTCCCAATCCCTTCCATACCTATCCACCAACCTCTCCCCTTCTGTTTCTACTGCCTGCCGCCATAACCGTTATCACCTCACCTTGTTGAGTAGCGTGTCGCTGTCAGACTTAACGTTCCAACCCAAACCTCCTTATCTACCACACCAATTGATTCACCCATATCCCCTACATAGAAATTCCTTGCTGTCACCCTTTCCGGGAACTTCCCTACCCCTCCCTACGTCCCCATATACCTCGCTTGCTAAGTAACGCTTAGCCAGGGATTCCCCGTTTCTCCTTACGTCTCCACCTGACTCCCTAGCTAAGTAGCTGTCAGCTTTGCCATGAATTCCCCTACCTTCCCACCTACTTCCCTTACTGAATAGCGTGACGCTGTCAGACTTACATTTCCAACCCTAACAATTTCACCTACCATCCCTTCTATCCATCTATCTCCCTTACTTTTCGAGATGCCTTGCTGTCAGATTTGCCCGAAATTCCCCTACTTCTCAACCTACCTCCCTTACTGAGTAGCGTGATGCTACCAGCTTTTCCAGGAATTCCCCTCCCCCTGACTTGTCTCTCCAGTGAGTCGCCCAGGTGCTCCAGCATTATGTCCAGGATAAGGATGGATACCGTCGAGTCGCCAGAGCCTCCGGGCTGGAACCCGTCACCGTGGAGACCATCCTGCCCCAAAGCGCGCTGGGGCGGGATGGCTAAACCACCACCACCACCACTGAAACTGACACTAGACGGGTCAGCTCCCGCTTCGATCTTTGCTTGTATCTCACGAGGCAGCTCGAAGGCGTGGAACAGATCCAAACTGACCATGTACCCCGCGCGGAGGATCTCCGAGGTGATGTCCACGCCCTTCTGGCCGGTGCCCTGGTTGTGGCAGGACGAGAGGTACCCCGAGTTGGCCACCTGGACCGAGCGCAGCAGACCGCGCAGGTATGTCACCAGAGATGTGCTTTTCGCATCCCCCGCCGCTTCTCTACTGACTGGTTTAACCCAGCTGGAGCGCCCAACCTTGCTGATTTCGCTGCCGGGGACGCGATGTTTGTTTGAGTTTGTATTGCTGGCTTGCGCGGTAGCGGAGGTTTGTATACTAATGTTAGACCGCGATTGATTCCTGCCGTTGACACCGTGCAAGTTGGCGGTCCCAACCGCCGTCGATGTTGACGGACATATCTTGGGCGGCTGGGGACACAGGGAATCGCCGTTTTTGATCTCCACGTTTTCGCCGCGCGGCGCGCCGCTGTAAAGGAGAATCTCGTGCGAGTCGGCGTGCTTCTGGATCTTGTCCAACATCGCGCTGATCAGTGCTCTGGCCCTTACCCGAGCGTCTGTGAGCACGCGCTGCTGCCGCCGCATCGATTCCTCCACGCCCTCTTTGAGCGCCGCGTCGAGTCTGCCCACGACGCCCGCCAGGCCCTCAAACAAGTGTCGCGATATGCGGTCCTGCATCGCTGTCACGGGGTCTTTGAGCGTCCTCAGTGCTGGAAGCAGCTGGCTGTTGTTGGTGCTCAGGTTCTTGTTGTTGTTGCTGCCGAGGCTGGCGCCTGCCTTGGCCTGCCGGTTGTTCTCAGAGATATTGGGCGCCTCCGCCTCCACTGTCGAGCGTGACTGGACCGACTCGGACACTTGGGGCGGCGGCGGTGGCGGCGGCTTTTTTGACGCCTTCTCTGCTGGTGGCAGAGGGGGAGGGGCGGCGCGCGGGCCGTAGAGAAGATCGTTGATGCGTATGGGCGGGAAGCGTCCGACCTCGACGTGGTACGTAACCTCGCTGGTCACCTGCTGGATGATGGTGGCCGCCACGTCATAGGCTCTCTCGGGCACGCGACCGTCGCTGTCATCTAAAGAGGGTATGGGAGGGGGGGGGGGTAAATAATGAAACCCTTGGCAGTCTTCGAAAGATACACATCGACGGATAAGCCGTTTAACTTGAAGGGAGAATAAGACCAAATAAAGAATAATATATCACCCCCATTCCTACACTGAGAGTGACCATCCCCACTTCCACTCACCAACTCACCCGGACCCTCCCCACCGTCTCCGTGAAGGTCACCATCGTGCCCCCCCTCCTCCCCCCCAAACCCTAACCCCACACTTACGGGGGGCGCGGTGGGCCAGGGGTAGAACATCGGCTTCCGACGCAAAAGGTCCCGAGTTCAAATCCTGGCGGTTGCGTTCCCCACTGGTCGGGTCGGTGTCAGTATAATGTGACCGGCTGAGACAGGAGTCATGGTATCCCCGCCCTGTCTCGTGTGTGGCAGCACATACAATTGTCAGACGTCCGTCTTGGGGCCCTTCCACAATATAGCCTATATAGTGCTGATGCTGGAGGTTAAAACCAACTCAAATCAACCCACACAGACCCGGACCTCCCCCACCGTCTCCCTCAAGGTCACCATCATGCCCCCCCCCCCTGTCCAACACGATCCCCATACTTACCCGGACCCTCCCCCACCGTCTTCCTCAAGGTCACCATCATGTCCCATCCTCCCCCCAACCCGATCCGCACACTTACCCGGACCCTCCCCCACAGTCTCCCCCAAGGTCTGTATGATGCCCGCGAGGCGGGCGAACACCCTGTCAAGGATCTCAAAGGGCACGCCCACACTAGAGGTCTCCTCCGTGCCTGCGATGCCCACGGGCGTCCACAAGTTGTCGGGGGTTTTGTTCCGCTCCGTGGCGGTGTGGACCTTTTCGAGCAAGTTGTGCACTACCACGTAGGCGGCGGCAAGCTGGATGGCGTCAAAGTCAATGGGAGTCGTTCGATGATTATGTTTGACCCCCACTGTCAAATTCCCCTTGGAATCGTCGCTGGTAAACGACTTTGAGCGCCCTTTGGATTCGGCGGTGGACACTGTCTTCGAGTGCCCGAACAGTTCCTTCGTAAAAGACGCATGTTTCGCCGCTTTCATGGCGGACGAGTTCCTTCCGCCTGAAATTACGACGGTGACGGCCCGGATAGCGGCCAGGAGGCAAATCCGCGCCCACTGCGCGAGCATGACGGGCGACACGGACGCAAGGATCGGGTGCGGCTGTTTGCGGAGCTGTACGGAGGTCGGATCCGAACCCGCGACCAAGCCGTGGGCCGCACGACTCAGCGTCTCCACGAGGCGCGACATGGTGAGCGCGGAGCTGTGCTGGGACTCCATCTCGCTGATCGCCTCGTGGCACACGCGGATGGCGGCCGCTCGGTCCAGCTTCAGCTCGGGGAGGTCCACGGCCTTCTGAGGACCGACTAGAGACTGGACGAGCTTGTCCGGGGACATCTTGTTCCCTTGGAGTGCCACGCTCATGGACCAGAGTTTGTTGTAGAGGAAGCACATCAGTCTAGTTGAGGGTGGGGTGGGTGGGGAGGAAAAAAGGGTAGTGGAGGGAGTGTAGGAGGAAGGGGTTGAGTGAGTGAGTTTGTCTTACGGTACGTCGGCACGGTAACGGCTATGTTGTGCCCATGATGTCCAAAGACAGTTAATGCATTATACTAGTAACAACGGTGACTCCTTTATCTCTCTGAGTAGTAAAAACATAACAATTGTGCGTGAAAAGTTCGGTTACAAGTGAAAAGGTTGGACAGGAAAAAAGGGGTAAGAGAGGAGGAGAGTTGGGGAGGAAGGAGCTGTTGAAAAGGAGAAAGAGGGTTGGGGAGAGAAAGCGGGGTGTGGATGAAGGAGGGAATTCTAACAAAGGGCAAACAAATTGGAGAGGAACAACAGCTAGCATATCTTTTTGTGATATTCGCCTTTTGATTGCCATCTGATTGGATTTGTCGAAAGATACAAATTTAGCAGATAATAATTACACTATAACTTTCACGATGATTTTGTGAAAGGCCGCGTTTGTTGTTACTTCTTCTGTTATTATTATTATTATTATTATTATTATTATTATTATTATTATTATTATTATTATTATTATTATTA
>RQTK01000864.1:114083-132509 GCA_003991915.1 Elysia chlorotica
GCGGAAATATGGCACTGTATGTTAATATTGTTCTATGGTACAGGGACAGGGGTGTGTGGAAATTTGGCACGGTATGTTAATGTTGTGTGTGGAAATATAGCACGGTATCTTAATGTTGTGTGTGGAAATATGGCACGTTATGTTAATGTTGTGTGTGGAAATATAGCACGTTATGTTAATGTTGTGTGTGGAAATATAGCACGGTATCTTAATGTTGTGTGTGGAAACATAGCACGGTATGTTAATAATGTGTTATGGTACAGGGGCATGGGTGTGGTGAAATATGGCACGGTATGTTAATACTGTTTTCTGGTACAGGGGTCGGGGTGTCTGGAAATATGGCACGGTATATTAATATTGTTGTATTTTACAGGGACAGGAGTAATTGGAGTCACAACGCGATAGTGTAAAATGCGAGGTTGGTATACAGCAGTTTGGGTTAATGGAAATTCATGTATCTTTGAATACTGGTCAGGCAAAGTCAGATGCTTATACAGAAAGATGGAGTCAGAAATGTTTTAATGTTCTCTATTTCTCTTTCTCTCTGTTTCTCTTTATCTCTTTCTTTCTCTCTCTTTCTTTCTCTCCCCCTCTGTTTCTCTTTATCTCTCTCTCTCTCTCTCTCTCTCTCTTTCTCTCTCTCTCTTTCTCTTTCTCTCTGGTTTTAAGGTCTCCTAGGTTCCCCTGCGGCATCATATGGGGTATGGAGTCAGAAAAGGAGAAAGATGGGTTTATATGTAAGGCATTTTAATACTTTCTATTGTTTGGGAGAGTGGTGGTTTCTGTACGTAGCCTCTTGCACTAATCCTTTGTTTTAATAACGATGACTTTGTTTAGAAGAGTGATTCCCCTTGTTCTTTTCGATTTTCTCTATATAACTTCCATGGGTGATAGTTTAATGTGACCAGCGGAGACCGGAGTCATGGTATCCCCGCCCTGTCTCGCATGTTGCAGCACATGAAATTGCCAGACGTCACTTTTGGGATACGTCCGCAGTATAGCCTTTATAGTGCTGATGTTGGATTTTAAACCAAAACAACTACAACTACTACTCTAAGGATGAATTTTCACTCACGAATGGCTTTATGGCTGAGAGATCATAATGGACCCAGTCCTAGTTATGTACGCTTAGCCTTATGGTCATTAAATAACGAGTGGCTGACAGGGTTAAAACCCGTGTCTCCTGTAATGTGCGAGGGGCGCGGTGGCCCTGGGATAGAACATCGGCTTCCGACGCAAAAGGTCCTGGTTCGAACCTTGGCGATTGCGCTCCCTACTGGTTGCGTCGGTGTCAGTATAATGTGACCGGCTGAGACAGCATTCATGGTATCCCTGCCCTGTCTCGTGTGTGGTATACAGCACATAAACTTGTCAGACGCCCGTCTTGGGGCCCGTCCACAACATAGCATATATAGTGCTGCTGTTGAACGTTAAACGAACCCAACCAACCAGTCAGTATAATGTGACCGGCTGAGACAGGAGTCATGGCATCCCTGCCCTGTCTCGTGTGTGGTATACAGCACATAAAATTGCCAGACGTTGTGCTCGCTTACCAGTTGAGCTCCTCGCCCGTGATCAAATCGTCGTCCTCAGTGACGTTAAGCAGGTTCGCCGCCGACGGTTGCCCCGTGCCCGGAGCGCTGTCTCCAGGAGTCCGAGGTGTCCGGGGTGTTTGAGGTGTCTTGGGTGTCCGAGGGGTCCGCGGAGTTTGAGGTGTCGCCTTCTCTTCTCCCTCCTTCTCCTCCGCCTTCTCCTCCGTGCCCTCTTCGCCCTCAGCGGCTTCGCCTCCCTCCTCCCTATCTTGCGTGGAGGCAACTTTATCTGGCAGCACCTTCCCGGGATAGACCGTCTTCAACCCTCTCCAAGTCAGGTGCACCAGCTGTGTGTATGTGAAAGGTGGGACCGGGGTAGGGAGGGTGTGGGTGGGGGAGTGGGGGTGGGTCGTAGGTTAATTTTTTTTAGACTTGGAGAGCTTCATAGTGAGCAGTGAGAAGGAGGAGCACATTTTTAATGAGATAGAGGAGGGACCTCTGATCTCTTTTCCTGTAACGCCAGGGAGGCGCGGTGGTCCTGGGGTAGAACATCGGCTTCCGACGCAAAAGGGCCGTGGTTCGAGCCCTGTTGATTTTGTTCCTTACTGGTTGGGTCGGTGTGAGTTTAATTTTACGGCTGAGACAGGAGATATGAAATTGTCAGGCATAAAATTGTCAGACGTCAGTCTTGGGAGCCGTCCACAATATAGCCTATATAGAGCTGATGTTGGGCGTTAAACAAACTCAACAACAGCAACAACTATATAGCCATCTCAATCTCCCCACACACCACACCAACAGCTGCTGTAAGTCTCGCATTCACCTTTAGGCCTCACTCAATTTGTTTTAAGCCCATCCGTTCTGTCTTAATTCCCTTTCGCCCTTCTGTAAGTCCAACCCATTCCTCTTTAAATGCCACCCGTATTGTTCCAAGCCACCCTTCCCCCCTCCTTTTTTATATTCTTATTAGAGCCTCTTTCACTTTTATAAAGTCCCATCCCTTCCCCTTTAAGTTTACCCATTCTTATTAGAACCCACTGGTTTTCCTTTTAGCTCCTCCCTTTTTCATTTAAGCCACTCCCGTTCTTCTTAAGCACCCCCCCCCCTTCCAACGTACACAAACACATTCACTATTTTTTCAGCCACGCCCACTTTACCCGTAAGCCCCTCCAACTTTTACCCTTAAGCCCCACCCACTCTACCCTTAAGCCCCTCCCACTCTACCCGTAAGCCCTTCCCACTTTACCCTAAAGCCCCATCCCACTCTACCCTTAAGCCGCTCCCACCCTTACCCTACTGAGCATCTCCTGCTCCTCCCCCAGCACGGTGAGCCCCTCGATCCTGCGCACTGCTACAGCTCCTCACACTTTACCCTTAAGCCCCTCCCACTTTACCCTTAAGCCCCTCCCACAATTACCCTACTGAGCATCTCCTGCTCCTCCCCCAGCACGGTGAGCCCCTCGATCCTGCGCACTGCTACAGCTCCTCACACTTTACCCTTAAGCCCCTCCCACTTTACCCTTAAGCCCCTCCCACAATTACCCTACTGAGCATCTCCTGCTCCTCCCCCAGCACGGTGAGCCCCTCAATCCTGCGCACTGCCACAGTTAGTGCCGTGTCAAGATCACCCAGGTACGTGTAGGTTGCGGCCCCGCCCTGTCGTTTCAGCCGCCAAGACTCTTCGGACAGGCCGAGCCGGTTCAAAACCTCCTGGAAAACATTAGCAGGACGGTCGGTTGTAATGATGATGATGATAATAATAATAATAATAACAATATTATTATTATTATTATTATTATTATTATTATTATTATTATTATTATTATTATTATTATTATTATTATTATTATTATTATTATTATTATTATTATAAACAACTTTATTTTTTAAGCGCTCTATCCTAAATTTACTTAGGCTAAGAGCGCTTTACAATAAAAATATATGATATGCATTATAAATAAAATGTTTACATAGCTATAGGTATGTGGTAACTTAAAAATGCTAGTATTCCTAAAACAGTATATTGATATAATACTACAGAAACATTAAAAATAGATATGCATATAAATAACGATTATAATAGTTTCGCATATAGTTATATGCCAAAAAAAATCTATATAGGTATCACTGAACCAAAAATCAGTGTAATTCAGATATACTCAATAAACTTGAATTCATTTCCTTCTCATTTCATATGCAGATAGATAAGATTGAAAAGGCTTTAGCTGATATCAAAATGTCTCTGGGAAAAGGTATGTTTAGATGTAAATGTCGAGTAAGAATTTTAAATTATCTTATCTGCTGAGAGATTGTTCCAAAATTTCAGCACTCTGGTATGAAAAGGATCGTTGGCCATATGCTTTAGAATTAAGTATTGGTTTCAACAGCAGATTCGATCTTGATGATATAAGGTTTTTGGCGGGAACATATGTTTTTACTAAATCTTTCAAGTAAATAGGATATTTTGGGTCATAAAGACATTAGAAAGTTATAAATGCTAACTTATAAATTAATTCTTTGACGCATTGGCAGTCAGTGCAATTCTTTTAATAGTGGTGTAATGGATGCGTCTTTATTCATCTTGTTTACAGAGAAAGAGGGGGGGGGAGAGATAGAGAGAGAGAGAGAGAGAGAGAGAGAGAGAGAGAGGGAAAGAGGGAGAGAGAGAGAAAATGAAAGAGAGACAGACATACAAAGACAGAGAGATAGAGAAAGGCAGGCAGTCAGCCAGACAAACAAAAATAATAAGCACGTAGACAGACAGACGGACATATCCCTTGTTCAAGCGACAAGACGAAGTGGATCGAACCTGCACCATCCAGACGCTGGCTTGCCGCGTGAGCCCCCCAGCCACCGCCATCTTGGACCCAGGGGCAGAGGAGCTCCTTGATTGGACGCGAGAGTAGGCCTGATTCGGATGTACCGAGCTGAAAGTCATGTAGCGCGTGTTCTGGGATAAAAGGGATGCGGGTGGGGGTGGGGAGGTTAAAAAACAACGGAGTAGAAAATGTCCTAGAGTAAGATAGCACACACAGAGTCATGTAACACGTAGTCTAAGGTTTGGTAAAGGGGGCAAAAGGTGGCGGAATGTTTGTGTGTGTGTGGGAGGGGCGGGGGGGGGGGGGGGGGAGTGTGTGGGATGGAAAAAAACACTGAGGTGGGGATGGGGAGATAAAACAACGGAGTAGGAAATGTCCTAGAGTAAGATAGCACACACAGAGTCATGTAACAATATAACATGTAGTCTAAGTTTGGTAGGGAGGCAAAACGTGGTGGAATGTGTGTGTGTGTGTGTGTGTGTGTGATGGGGGATGGGTGGGGATGGGTGAGGATGGGGAGGTAAAAACAACGGAGTAGAAAATGTCCTATAGTAAATAGCACACACAGAGTCATGGAACACGTAGTCTAAGGTTTGCTAGCGGGGAAAAACGTAGTGGAATGTGTGTGTGTGTGTGTGTGTGCGTGTGTGTGTGATGGGGGATGGGTGGGGATGGGTGAGGATGGGGAGGTAAAAACAACGGAGTAGAAAATGTCCTATAGTAAATAGCACACACAGAGTCATGGAACACGTAGTCTAAGGTTTGCTAGCGGGGAAAAACGTGGTGGAATGTGTGTGTGTGTGTGGGGGGGGTTAAAAACAACGGAGTAGAAAATGTACTAGAGTAAGATAGCACACACAGAGTCGTGTAACATGTAGTCTAAGGTTTGGTTATGGGGGCAAAAGGTGGCGGAATGTTTGTGTGTGTGTGTGTGTGTGTGTGTGTGTGGAAGGGGTAGGTGGGGTGGAATAAAACACTGGAATAGACGTCATCCTAAGGGACGTCCAACATGGATAACACCAAAGAATAGACTAGTAAAAATAGCACAGAGAAAGTCACGAAGGGCGTGTTCTGGATAGAAGGGAAGCGGTGAGGAAAAAAGGGGGCAGGGAGGGTGGGTGCAAACAACGAAGTAGAGCTTATCATAGATTGAAATTCGGGGAGAGCATCAAAGAATGGATTAGAGCAGCAGCACACAAAATAAACTGCCGTGTGGTAGTTGGTGTGGGGATGGGGGAGAGAGAGGAGGGGGAGGGACTAAACCTTGGAGTAGAAGCCATCTTTAAAAAAAAGCATACATGGATACAAATCAGGAAATATAACACAGTAGTAACAGACTCACACACGCAAAGTTGTGTAGCGTGTGTTCTGTGGCGAGAGGATGGTACAAATATTGGGAGTAGAAGTGGTACAGTGTTAGTCTCCAAATCGGGGGGGGTCCCTGGTTCTATTCCCGCATTTGGTCAAACATTTATTTTTCCGATTTCTTTAACTCCTAGTTGGAACTGTGTCAGTATAATGAGACTGCCTATGACAGCAGTCCCGGTCTTTCGCCACTGTCTCTATTTGCAGCACGAAAAATTATCAGACGTTGGTCTTGGGGTCCGTCCAAAATAGAGAGTACATAATATGTATTATAAGACATTGGTCTTGGGGTCCGTCCAAAATAGAGAGTACAAAATGTGTATTATCAGACGTTCGTCTTGGGGTCCGTCCAAAATAGAGAGTACATAATGTGTATTATCAGACGTTGGTATTGGGGTCCGTCCAAAATAGAGAGTACATAAAGTGTACACTGTACAGTAAATAAATATACACACTCAAACAAAACCGGGGCTTGATCTGTGACCCACCTTGAGAATCTGCGCCATGCGGCGGGCGTAGGTCTCGTTGTCACGCTCTCTCTTCTTGAAGCGCGACTCCTTGGCCAGATCCAGAGCCACTGGTTAAGACAGGGGGTGAAATTATTATTATTATTATTATTATTATTATTATTATTATTATTATTATTATTATTATTATTATTATTATTATTATTATTACTAGTGCTACAGCGTGCTATCCACCCTAGTTTCTGTTGGCACTCACTACCCGTATTAAAACACGCTGCCAGCGTGCTATCTACACTTATTCGGTGGCGATCGTAACTATGCAAGCTACAACATACTATCAACCCTCATTCATGGCGCCCTATGCTACAACGTGCTACCCAACCTCGATCCAGGCTATGACTCTAAACTAATCATGCTACATCTTGCTACCCACCCTATTTCACGGCGGCCTAAACTAATCATGCTACAACGTGCTACCCACCCTCGTGCCTGTAGGCCCGTACTAACCAAACCAGAAAGTTCTACAGTCTCCCCCCCCCCCCACCATTTTTGGGACCTGAACCAACCGTGCTTAATCGTGCTACCCACCCTAGTTCATTGACGACTTGAACTATCCGTTTTACATCGAGCTACCCACCTTGGTTTTAGACGGCCTGTGTTACAACATGCTACTCACAGCGACAAATCACTGTTGTTCTTGATGATTCTAAACTAACCGTGTCTCACCGTGCTACCCACCCTCTATCCTGCGACCCCAAACTAAACATCATGTTTTCCATCCTTGTTCTTTCCGACTCCTAACTAAACATGCTACATCTTGCTACCCTTCCTCGTTCCTGGTGGCCTGTGCTACATCGTGTTGCACACCCTCGTTCTTGGCTACAATTTTTTGGCTGTGCTACCCGCTCTCGGTCGCAGCGGCCCCTGCTTTAAAAATTCCGCTACGGGCTACATACCCTCGTTACTGGCGACCCTTAACTAACCATGCTGCATGTACATTGTGCTACCCATCCTCGTTTCTATTGGCCTGTGCTACATTGTTCTCTCACCCTCGTTTCTGGTGGCCTGTGCTACATCGCGCTACTCACTCTCGTTCTTGGCAACCTTTTTTAGCCGCGCTACCTGAAATTGTTCGGATCGGCACCTGCTTCAAAAATTCCACTAGGGGCTACCTACCCTCGTTAATGGCGACCCTTTAACTAACCATGCTACATTGTGCTACCCGCTCTCGGTCGCATCGGCCCCTATTTGTTATTTAAAAATTCCGCTACGGGCTAACTACCCAGGTTACTGGCGACCCTTAACCAACCATGCTACATGTACCCTGTGCTACCTACCCTCAATACTGGCGACCCTTAACCAACCATGCTACATGTACCCTGTGCTACCTACCCTCAATACTGGCGACCCTTAACCAACCATGCTACATGTACACTGTGCTACCTACCCTCAATACTGGCGACCCTTAACCAACCATGCTACATGTACCCTGTGCTACCTACCCTCAATACTGGCCACCCTTAACTAACCATGCTACATGTACATTGTGCCACCGACCTTCGTTCTTAGCGGCCGCGCGGGCCATCTGGTTCTCGATCTGGCGCTTGATGGAGCGGTTCTGCGCCTCCACGCGGTGTCGCTGTTTCTGCACCGCCTCCAGTTCCTTCTGCTGCTGCAGGCGTCGCTCGCGCCACTTCCGCTTCCGGGCCTGGTCCAAGAGTTGGAAGCGCTGCTCGCGCAGGTAGTCCAGTTTGTTCAGCTGTGGGGCCAATCGGATGGGTGTGGGGAGGACGTATAGGAAAGGATGGGGGTAGAGAAGTGTAATCAGTGGCTTTAGTACATTTGGGAAGAGGGTGGATGTGAAAGCGTTGTTTGCGTTTGTTTGTTTGTTTGTTTGTTGTTTTTTTTAATTGATATATTTTGGAGTCCAGTTTGTACAGCTTTGGCGTCTGCGGTGGCGGAGGCGGAGTTGAGTTGAGTTGATTTTAACATCCAACATCAGCACTATTTAGACTATAATGTGGACGGGCCCCAAGACCGACGTCTGACAATTTTGGCGTAAAGAAGGGTGATCAGTGATTTCGTATACATTCGCTAACAGAACTGTTGCCATAATATGTAGCTTCCCTCACCTTATCCTGCGCCTCCATCTCGAACTTGTGGAGCTTGGCCTGGGCTCTGGTCTGCATGGCGGCCTCCCGTTCCTTTATTCGCTTGATCTTGCTGGCATACGCGTTCAGGCCCTGGTTGACTGCCTTCATGTAGCGTTGCTCCTCCTCCTCGATACGCTTGCTCTGTCTCGCCTCCGCGCTCACCGCCCGCTTCATGTACCTGTGGAATCAGCAATGCCAACTGGATCATTGTTGTTGTTTTTTACTGAACCTTTTCTAATAATATTATATATACACATGTATAACGGCGTTTCTTATTAAGTGTCAATAGATAACCTCGGCAGATTTTTAATTAACCTCTTTATCTGCCAACCTTCTTTTTTTCATACGTAAATTTACCGAAAATCGGCATCTTTATTGAATACGGATTGAATACACAATACATTGTGCCCGGAAAAAAGTGAATGTATCTTTCTGGGAAATTTAGAATGGTGGCGAATAGAGAGAGAGTGGATGGGGGAGAACAGGATTGGTAATTACTAAACCCAGAGGAGAAGTAGGTCTACTATGATATAACACATGGTTAAATGGGTTTCTATATCCGTCTCCTGATTTTCAAGAGAGAAAATCCCCCACTAGGATCACTGTACTTTTTCCGTTTCTCCTCCTCCAGCTCCTTCATGGCCTGTTGTGCCTTCAGACTTCGGTACTTGACTTCGACACCGAACACTTCCGCCTTCAGCTTCGTCTTAGCCAGGATGGCGTTCTTGCGGGCCTACAGTTCCAACAGAAAAGGAAGGGGGGAGGCGGGTTGTGTGTGTTTTGGGGGATGGGGGAAGGGGTGAAGATAATGATTATTATAATTATGTGAATTTCCTCTGTATTTTTGTATTTTCTCAGTTTATTTTTCTCGCTCTATCTCTCTCCACCTCTCTCTCTTTGCTCAAAATATTTTTTGGGTGGGGGAGGAGTGGTTGTTTGTTTGTTGTTTTGGTTTTTTGGTTGTTATTTCCATTATATTTTCAAACTCCATAGCATTAAACAAATAAACAGATTTTTACGTGGTTTTATATCAACACATTTTGATCTTTTATCTACCCGATCTTTAAAAAAAAATATTTCAGGAAAAAGCTGACAAGGGGCTAAAAATTTCCAAATTTAACTCTAATACACCATCTGTATTCTCTATATTTTAGAGTGTATACCTTGTTTTTCTTTCCGGTGCCGTATTAAGATTCCACGTCAGTTTATGAGCTAGTGTATATAAATTGATATTCATTAAAGCAGGGTGCTTTGCTCTTTATAATACAACTACGTTGCAATACCAGTCTTGATTGACTGTCCAAGACCGCATCTTTCGGTTGAGCTATACTTCCTCTCTTTCCCCATTTGTGATTCCCTTCTCCCTCTCTGTCTTTCTCTCTGTTCTCTCTCTCTCTCTCTCTCTCTCTCTCTCTCTCTCTCTCTCTTCTCTATCTCTCTCTCTAGGCCCCCCACCCCCACTTTGGCATTTTTTTAAGTTCAATTTTTTTTAATAATATTTTTTTTTTACTTCTTCTTATATATTTTTTTTAAATCCCACCTTGGCAAGATCCACCTGGGATGTACCGGTATCCCGTTGTAACACTGCCCTGGGCCCATTGACCATGACGGCTTGCTTCCTCAGGAACAGACGGTACTCGTTGAAGTCCCTTACTGAGCAGGGGATGTTGCCACGGTCCGTCATCAGCTTGTTCTTCTTCATCTGCGGGGAGAGACGGAAAATTAGGTCAAGCTCACAGATTGCTATTAATCAAGGCTTCCAAAAATAGAAGGCAAAGTCACCGAAATTTACATAAACTTGAAGCAAAAATTAAAGTGAGCTATATTTTTGAACATCTTCGCATCGCGCTGCGAAGCTATTATTTATCAACAATATATATCAAATATCCAATCATTAAATTTTCTGAATTTTGATTGATAATAATCTAAAATAGTGCGCAAGTAGATAGGACCGTTTACATATTTGCAATGTAGGCTGATTGTGTGGGCTGAAAATACTCTCTAAGTACCCATTTGTTCTATCTGTGCTTAAAATTAAAGGAATTAAAATCACTTTCGCCCTTGGTGTGCCAAAATCTTTTCACTTCTTTCAATTCGGTGACTTGGCCTTCTATTTTTTGGACGCCTTGGTGGGGAGAGACGGAAAATTAGGTCACTCTCACAGATTTCTATTAATAGATGTAGTGCTATTAATAGAACTATGTCGTCACATTTTTAATGCAGTACGATACAGTATGAAAGGAAAACTTAGATCCACAGATGTCTATTAATACTGTAGTGTTCTGTGTTAAAATAACATTGATTGTAGTAATTATTGCAATGCAAGACGGAATCAAAGTTGATATGCGATGGGAAAACTTAAATCGTACCATGGTCAGTTCGACATGGAAACTTTGCTCAAATTTTGGGATGGGCGTCGGAAACTTTGATCACACTATAGCGTAACACAGCGTGACAATTTTGTCGTAGCAATACAAATAGAAGCTTTAAATGTAATCAAAGTTTTTATGCAGTTAGAGGTGTAAATTTTTGTCACGCTTTATATGAGATGTGGCACTGAAACTTTGGTCACGGTAAGTTGGTCACAGTAATGCGGTAATGTTCTGAAATTTTGGTCACACTGATGCAATAGGACAAGGAAACTTTGGTAACAACATAAGAAACGCCTGGGAAATTTTATCAAACTATTGCTGTACAAAACGGACAACTAGAATCTAGGTGATAAAAATGTGTCGGTTATTTGAATCTCTCTCTCCCTCTCTCTCTCTCTCTCTCTCTCTCTCTCTCTCTCTCTCTCTCTCTCTCTCTTTCTCTATCTCTCTCTTCTCTTCGCCCTCTCTCTCTCTCTCTCTCTCTCTCTCTCTCTCTCTCTCTCTCCTCTCTCTCTCTCTCTCTCTCTCTCTCTCTCTCTCTCTCTCTCTCTCTCTCTCTCTTTTTTCTCTTTTCTCTCTCTCCCTCTCTCCCCTCTCTCTCTCTCTCTCTCTCTCTCTCTCTCTCTCTCTCTCTCTCTCTCTCTCTCTCTCTCTCTCTCTCTCTCTCTCTCTCTCTCTCACCAGCTTCTGTGTCTGAGGCTTGGCGAGCCATCCTTTCAGGTAGGGATCAAACAGGGCGTTGTACTCGTTCCTGATAGTTCGGTTGTACGGATCACTCAGATCGAAATCCTTATTCTGCTTGGACTTGTATGGCTAAAGATTTGAAAAAGAAAGAAAAAACAGTAAATGAAACAAACTCAACAGCTCTCAAATAATTACAAAACACAATGGGCTCATGTGTGGAAAGCGAAACAGAGTAAAATCGCCTGAAACGATGTTTGAGGTATATGCCTATAAATGGGGTTGATCTATTTTTTACAAAAGTCACGTGATGCTTGTAAGTCGGCTAATGCAAAAAAAAAGTATATCAAAATAGTTTTATGGTCTAATCCAAACAGTAGAATGTTCACAAAAACAAAACAAAGAATCTAACCATTACGCGACTTTGTTAATGTTTTTTTTTCTTTAGAGAAAGAGGTGTTTACCCATTCTCTCTTCCTCTCTAATTCTCTTATTTTATTTTGGAAGCGCTGTTTGCTCAATTATCTCCACCTTATTGCTCTATGCCGTTTCTAGACTTTAGTTTAGTTTAAGCCTCTTGATTTCCTGTGGAACATAGGGCCGCAGCAAATCCCTTCTACCAAACTCGATTCTGGCTAGTCCTCTTCAGCTCGGCTCATGTACTACCAGAGACTTTTGATCTCAGCACTGGTACTTCGCCGCCAAATCTACTTTGGACGTCCGATCTTGCATTTACCTTGGGCGTTCCACTCCAGGGCTTGCCCTGGGTTGTTGTATACAAGCTTTCAATGTATGTGGGCTATCCAGCCCCACTTGCGCTTTCTGATGTCCGTCTCGTTGGGGAGTTGCTTCGCTCTGGCCACAATTCTTTGCTTGAGACAAGGTCAGAACATCTAACGTTGAGGATGTTTCTGAGGCATCTGATGGTGTGTATCATTATTATTTATAGCAGCCTATCCTGTCCCATTTGCGCTTTCTGATGTCCGTCCCAATTGGGGATTGCCTCATTCTGTCTCACAGTTCTTTGTTCGGGATATTTTTGGCTACTTAATATCGTTTCTAGAATACTCTATATCTTTAGTATTTCGAAATGCGGATTTTCATCATACAACCCGAGTGATATATTGATAATGCTTAATATATCTGTCGGGCATTACAGGTTGGAATATAAGCTTGTGTTCCAACCAACCAACTAATCAATTAGTCAACAAACCAATGAACCAACCAATGAATCAATCATATATTTATTTAAACGATCAATCGATCAATGGACTTACCAATCGGACAACCATACAACCAACCAATAAATCAATCAAGCAACTCACCAATTCACCAATCAACTAACCAATAAATCAATTAAACAACCAATCAACTACCGACCAACCAACCAACAAATGTACTTAGCAAACAACCGACCAAACAACCAATTGGTCAATCGATTATCCAACCAGCCGTTAAACCAGTCAACCAACCAACTAATGAACAAATCAACCAACCAACTAATGAACAAACCAACCAAACAACTATCTAACCAACCAACCAACTATCTAACCAACCAACTATCTAACCAACCAAACAACTATCTAACCAACCAACCAACTATCTAACCAACCAACCAACTATCTAACCAACCAACTATCTAACCACCAACTGTCTATCAACCCAACCAACCAACTCACGCATTCGCCGAGCTTAGTCGTCACGAAGGTGACTTCGCCTTTAGGCGCGGGAACCACGGGAAACTTGGCGTCCAAGGGGATGGTCTGCCATCTTGGCAGTGGAGTCTTCGCGTCTGGGATTGGCTGCTCCACGCCATTAGGCTCCACCCTCGCCCGAGGCAGGGTCACCCTCGCCATTCTTCCGCGGGCTTCAGTCATGCTTGGTGGGCGGGGAAACATATGGAAATTAATACGGTTTTGTGAAAAGGGGCGTGGCTAGTTTGGAATAGGGCTAGAACAGAAGCATGAGTGAAAGGGCATGGTTGGACTACAAAGGCTTTAGTGCATCTTGGTATATCATGTAAAGTGACGGTATCCCCACCTGTCACGCGGGATACCAGGGTTCGATTCCCACCCAGTGGATCCTCTTCCAATAACCGTTATAATGCTGACTTGCCTTAAAACAAGCATGTAATATAACCATATATATAAATATGATAAATTTGAAGTTTTGTAGACTTTTCACATATCTAGGCCTCAAATTCTGTTTCTTTTTATAATTGGCCGATATATTTAGAATTTATAGTAATTTTAAGGTTTAGAAATTTACTTAGATATAGATATAGATCTCTGAATTGATATTCCAAAGTCCATGACTATGAGCTATTTAGATCGTGGTGGACGGACAGGTAGGGACCTATTCATGATTAGTTAGGTGTGCCTTGAATGCCTGCATCCTTTGTAACATACCAGGGCCCCCAAGGTTTGGTGCAGGTCTGCACCCGTCAAGCATTGGGCTAGATCTAGATCTAGATCTAGATTCTAGACTAGATATAAACATTATTTGCATACCTTGCTGCTCAGTGAAAAGATATCGAGATCCTTTCCGGCAAAACACTTTGCCGAGATATTTTCGAGTCCATATTTTCGTTTTGCGATTCGTTAGATTGATATGATATTTGGTTTATACGAACAAGTATGGACCCCTTGCCTTAAAAATAACTAGATCTAGAAGATTGTGTACCTAGGAAAAGACCTAGGTCTAGGTTTCTACACCAACAACGCAAAGAAACTAGACAGAGCGATACCAAGCTGTCTCGCCTTTGCGCTTTTTAGTGCGCACCATAGTTATTCATGTAGAATTTACGCTACTTCTTCTTCTCGTTCTCCAACACTCTCTTCAAATTCTGATCCCAGCCTGCGCAATGAAGGCTACCGTTTTCTCTAGCTCAGGAAGGGGCCCGTATAGCTTCGTGTGCATATCTATTCTCTTACGCTACAAAATCATTGACTAGATTCGAGATAGAACTAACGTCGCAAAAATTAATGATGAGAGACTGATTCTTAGAATATGCCTGCGCTGCATGGGACTCCCACGTTAAAAAACATATTAAAGACTCTTTAGAAAAGGTCCGAAAGAAAGCTGCACGGTTTGTCACAAGCTGTAGATCAAGAGAGCCCGGTTCCATGACGAACACCATGTACCTGCTGGGTTGGAAACCACTTGAGCAACGACGAAAATGCACCAGACTCACTCATTTGCACAAAATCGTGACTGGCAAAAACACTACTGTGAAAGTGCCACAACACTTCATACCCCAACCTTCCAAATATCAAACAAGAAACTACCATCCAAAAAGATTCCTATATCCCCGATCCCAGACAAATGCGCACAAAAATGTAATAGTTTCTTTCCAAGAACTATCTCGAACTGGAACGAACTCCAAAGCAAGATGATTGACATTGAAAGTACAGACCTGTTCAGAAAGGCACTAGATGATGAGCATAATTATAGTGTAGGCGTTAGTGAACTGTTGTCATATATGATTGTATTGTTTGAACATTTGCGACATTGGCATGTATGCCTCTTGCATCTTAATTAGTACGAATTACGAATTACGAATTAATTACATCTAGTCTTCCAAAAATAAAAGGCAAAGCCACCGCAGAGGCCCAAATTTAATCGTGCGGCCTTTTTGTATAAAGTACACCTAGACCGAAGTATGCTTTTGACTTAGGAGCAGCGTAAAAAATAGGGTTTGCACCTTGGGTTTAAGTACAATGATGTCGTAAGCGTAGTTACCTCTCGTTGTAAGATATGGAGTAAGAAGGCTTTCAACGAGTTGTAAGCTATTGCAACGTTGTACCTACGACCTTTACTCCAAAAAATAGGAACGCTCTTACACTCATGTTCCAAAATAGTTTAGATCAATGTAGAACTTTGAAGAATTTCACCCAATTTAATTTTAGTTGCTTCTTGTACACATGACCAATAAATCATTAAGATTATTCTTGTAAACATTTGACTGTTTGGATTTATAAATACACACGAAAAGTAGCTATGTTTCCAAATTTTTGTGCACAATGAATTAAGTGTATAGACGACATCATAGTACCAGTTTATTATGTTTGCGTGATAACTAATTTGGAAAACTGTTGACCTGAAGGACTCGGTAAGTTTCTCATTGGCATTAAGAAATATACAAGGGTTCAATGGTAAAGCAGGCAACGAATCAATAGGGCAGTGTATGTAAAAAAGCCCAAACGTTAAGCTGAGAGCAAATGGTGTATAGTCTTTTTGTTCTATAATTAAAATAAAACGAATCTTATTAAAGATATATAGGTACATACTTTGGAATGAAAACTGACAATATTTATATAGATGGTGAAAGAAACTTTGGTTTTTTTTTGTTTGTTGTCTTTTTATCTGGACAAAAAAAAAGAACAGTAGTCGTATACACATAGTTTAATGATAAGTCCTCAGAATAGAGTAGGACGGCGTGAATTCATCCTGGCACCAACGTTGTCAACTATCATCAAAACCAGGCGACACTGACAGATAACATATGGCATATATGTGACTATTATGTACCTCAGTGGCTAGGCTGTTGTACAACACATTTCATCCCCTCAGTTGCATAACCATTCTCATTTCTAATATATTCCTTGTTAGTTGGTTTGTTGCTTAGGTTCCAGCATGATCACTATATACAAAAAAAATGCTATATTGCGGATCAGTTTCCAGTATCAATGTCTGTCAATTTATGTGCTGCCACACACGAGACAGTGCGGGGAGATCTGGACTCTTGTCTAAGCCAGTCACATTATATCAGACACCGACGAAATCGGGCAAATACATTTTTGATCGATTGCGGGATTCGAATCGCGGATCCTCCGATATTGAGTCCAATGCTCTATCACTTGAGCCAGTTCGCACACCAGGAGAGGCTACTGGTCGGGCCTCCTGATTGTCAGACCAACCCAGTTCTCCCACCCATTAAAACATTAATTTTCTAGTGAATTTTAAAAATAAGATCCGACATCATAACACTGATTTGACAAACTAGTGCTATAGACCAAACTGAGTATCATTCTGAGCGTTAGCTTCTATCAGGCAAGACAGTGAAACTTACAACTCATGCACATTATATGCCTAACAAGAGCCGAAAAGACTTCATTAACTCTGTCCACATGCACAACAAAGGGAATCGAGTCGAGTCATTACAATCAAATTTATCTGGCGCAACTAATAGAGCTTGAGGTCAGAACCAGACTGACGGTGGTGACTGGGGTGGGGCTGTGGCTAGACTGGGGGTTCTTTATTAATTTTAACCCTCTTGTATTTATTTGCGCAGTCAGACTGAGGCTAAAAATACAAGAAGGATTTCATAGGGAAGCCACAGCCCCACCCCAGTCACCAGCGCCAGTCTGGCCTTAGTCTCGGGAGGTACCCAAAATTATTAGCTGGCAAATAGTTGCGCTAAATTTTGAAATTAGGGGTTTCTTCAGGTCTAACTTGAATGTGAAACGTGTATAGAAAGTGATATCAATAACAATGCCTGCTAATTATAGTCTTTCTGTTTTTTATTAAACAAGCAAAGATGTAAAGACTTTAGCAACTTCTTGAAACAAAAGATTTATAATACCTGCTTTGTGTTAAAGTTAGTTCTAGTTCAGAATATTCACTTTTGTTTTACAAGCTTACAACATTAATATTACTATGGCTGTTTTCCGTCTTTTTCTGTCCCTGTCGCAAGGCAAGGTTTTGCCGTGGTATGTCTGTATCCCCTACAAATTGTTCGGCATCATTTCATGTTCTCAACTTCCTTTGGAGTTTTAATAAAAGACAAAGGAAAGAGAGAGAGAGAGAGAGAGAGAGAGAGAGAGAGAGAGAGAGAGAGAGAGAGAGAGAGAGAGAGAGAGAGAGAGAGAGAGAGAGAGAGAGAGAGAGAGAGAGAGAGAGAGAGAGAGAGAGAGAGAGAGAGAGAGAGAGAGAGAGGGGGGAGACATGTCTCGTGTATATGAAGGCACGTATCTGAGTCTAGCTGTGTGTGAATTCGAAGTTCAGTGGTCGAATAGTATTTCAGTTCACCTTGATAGAGTAAATTAGTTTTAGGGTTTTTCCTGTAAAAAGTTCAAACAGAGAGAAAGAAGGTAGTAAAGATTTGTAAGCTCAGTTTGTATAGTTTACTTTTCTGGTGGGGTTGAACTGTAGCGATAGATTCCGAATGATTGACCAAGTGGGCGATATGACGTCATCAAACTTTGTGTTCCTTAAACTCAATAGCAGAGACTAAGCGCATGTGACGTGATCACGTCGTTATCCATTGAAATCTGACCAATGCCCATTCAATAGTTCGACCAATCAGCTTAGTCGCCAAACATTAATTTGTTACAAAGCAAACTGATCTTTGTGAGGGTAAACATAATATGCCCACATATTTTTATTTCTCTCGTTAAAAAAACATAACTATCTTATAAAACGCATTATATAAAATCCGCTTTAAATGGTACAAAAGCACGCTTTAACTATTTTAACATAGTTGACTTGTGTCCATTCTATATCAAAAGATTCAATTGTATTATATTGTTTGACTTTTTAACGTATTTTTAACATACGGGTTTATTCTATTCTATTTCATCTGGTATTCCATCCCACATGGAACGTTGGAGGTCGTTGCTCGCCAATCATTGTTGTCCAGCGCTCGCCCTCTCTTTCTCTCTCTCTCTCTCTCTCTCTCTCTCTCTCTCTCTCTCTCTCTCTGCCTTTCTCTTTGTCTCTTTCTCTTTTATTATTCTCTTTCTCTCTCTCTCTCTTTCTTTATTTCTGTTTCTCTATCTCCCGTTCTCTCTCTCTCTCAGTCTCTTATTGTTCTCTTTCACTCTCTTACTCTCTCTCTTTTTTATATCTCTTTCTCTCCTCCTCTCTCTTTCTTTTCTCTCTCTCTCTCTTTCTCTTCCCCCCTCTCTCTCTTCCCTCCCGTCTCTCTTTCTCTCTCTCTTTCTATCTCTCTTTCTGTCTCTTTCTCTCTCTCTCCATCCTCCACTCCCTCTCTTTCTCTCTCGCTCTCTCTCGCCCTCTCGATCTCTCTTTCTTCC
>RQTK01000864.1:132809-199800 GCA_003991915.1 Elysia chlorotica
CTCTCTCTCTCTCTCTCTCTCTCTCTCTCTCTCTCTCTCTCTCTCTCTCTCTCTCTCTCTCTCTCCCTCTGTTCTCTATTGATAGAATTGGTCAGTTGACTTTCGCAATTACTGTATGTACTAGGAATGTGAGCTTACCGTCAGAACTTGGACATTTTAGTTTATTAGCGAGAATAAACTGTTAAGCTGTATTGTCCGTATTGTTAGTTTCTTCATTGTCAGCAACTAGATGATTTCGTGGTAAAGTATCAAGATAATCGCAGAACGACTTTGACGTGACGCGATAAGATGTATATGGAGCGAGGATTCATTGTTATTGTAAATTATAATTATCGAATCCAAAACCTAAAACAGTCCAGGTCAAAGACCCACATGTTGTATAAGGATAAAATGCGGGTGTATTGTTGTAATACAACATGCATTTTATTATTAATTTATAAGCTTAAATATACCTATGGATAATAAACTTATCAATTAAAAAGTGGTGTCACTTTAGGGCCTGAAAAGAATACTGGATCCCAAATAGGTTACACCAATGTTTTGCGTATGACCAAAGTATAATATTAATAAAACTGAACATTAATTTTTTACAGCTTTAATAATAAAACGGGAATTTAAGAAGGTCTGTTGATTTTGAAGCTTTGTTGTAACTAACTACATGCAGTAAAATTGCCACTCTCAAGTTTATTGGCCCCGTGTCTTATAACACCACGTGACCTCTCTCGGTTCATATACTGACGTATGGAAATTAATGAGTTAGAACTAGAATTATTCATTCACCAAGCGGAATTGAGTTGTTGAGTCGGTTTAACGTCCAACATCGGCATTATATAGGCTATATTGTGAACGGGCCCCAAGACTGACTTCTGGAAATTTTATTTACTGCTACATACGAGACAGGGTGGGGATGCCATTACTTCTGTCTCAGCCGGTCACATTAAACTGAAAACCAACCCAACCAAGAGGGAGGGAAACCGCCAGGGCTCGAACCGATGTTCTAGGGTAGAACATCGGTTTTCAACACAGGAGGTGCGTGGTTCTAGTCCCGCTCTGACGGCTCGGCCCCAACTGGTTGGGTCTTCGTCTGTTTAATGTGACAGGCTGAGACAGAGTCATGCTATCCCCGCACTGTCTTTGTCTGGCAGCACGTACATTTGTAAGACGTTAGTTATGGAGCCCGTCCACAATAAAGCTTATATAGTGCAGATGTTGGGCGATAAGCAACAACAAAAACAGCTCTATATCAGCAGGATTGATCACATAAGTCTAATAACAAATTAAGTTTATTCTTTTCCTAGCTACTGAGCGTAACCTAAAATAATGGTTAAAAGAATGGGCGAGTGATTTTTTTTTAACCAGGACAAATAGTACAAAAGTTGATGGACTCAGTGCTTTGTAGTACCGTAGTGAAGTTTTGGACATTAAAATTTTTTTTTCCTAATAGAATACTTCATTTAAATATTTAAAAGAAAAGCGTTTTCAGCTATGATTATTTTTTCTTGCAAAATGAAAAAAAATATGTAGTTAACCACAATAATGTTCATTGACATTATTGTAATTTATTATTTTTAAACGTGGCTAGAAAACTAGTTCCTCATCGTCCTTTCTATTAACATTGAATCTTTTATATAAAAATTAAACAAGAAAGTGTGTTGTGTGTGTGTGTGTGTGTATTCATAGAATGGCGGTGTTCTATAATAATAAAACGCCATAAATAAGCTATGAGGATGATTTTAAATATTTATTTATTTATGTTTTATATTCCTTATATCTTTCATCACATATTTAACTTTGACGAGTGTTTTTTTATGTTTTATATATTTTTAGAACTCTGTTTGGAGTCCTACTTTTAGCTTACCACCGACGATAAAACAAAATACATGTTAAATGAAACGTTATTTAGCCTGATTCTCCTCCTATATGGCAATTTTTTTTTATTTCTTGTCAGTTACATTAACGTTTTTTCCTTTTTAAATTAAGCTTGTCGCTTTAAGCCCATTATTGTGGCTCGTTTGTACTACACTGTATACATAGCTGAAGCAAAACTATCTAGATCTATGTTCATCTTTGTCGACGACCCAGAAAAAAAACAACAACAAAAATCACAAGAAAAACAAAACATGACACTTTATTAAGAGATGGTAACAGAATGGAATTCAATAGAATTTTATTCGGAAAAAAGGCATAATTATAAAAAGGTACTTCCAGACAAAAAGAAAATAATATGACAGAATCTATGAATTTATGAAATAATTAATTTATGAAATCGGTTAACAATATCTGCAATAATTATACATTGAAAATTGCGTTTTGATAATGTACAAGAAAAATCATTCATGGACTAAAAATTAATCATGGGGAATCATGAAAAAAGTATTCGCAATATAACTGTGAGTACTATGGTATAATTATAAGTTTTGATACTCGTAGGAAAATAAGCATGTAGATGTCCCTCGTAAATGAAATGGTAACAGGAGTGGAGTTAGAAAAGGATAACCTCTACACAGTCTAAACAAAACTATGGGCAACCAATAAAAACAGGAGCATACCAGATTGTTTAGTGAGGGGGGCGAACTGGCTTAAGTGGTAGAGCGTTGGTCTTCAGATCAGGAGGTCCGTTGATCCAATCCCACGATCGGCAGATTTATTTTTTCGATGTTGGCCCGGCCCGTAAGTGGTTGGGTCGATGTCAGTATAATGTGACCGGCTGAGACAGGAGTCATGGTATCCCCGCCCTGTCTCCTGTGTGGTAGCACATACAAATGTCGGGCCTAAGTCATGGGACCGTCACCGTATAGGACACCCTAGAGGAACCATGGAGAGGTTGAACCCTATAGAGAACACTGTTTAGGTGGCCTGAGTAAAGTAATGATTGGCGTGTCATGATCACCTAGACTCTGTCCTTAGTGAATGAATAAATGAATGACTCAATAACTCCTACGGCTGTAGTAGTCATAGCTGGGTTGGTTTAACGTCCACATCAGTACTATATAGGCTATATTGTGGACGGGCCCCAAGACTAACGTCAGACAATTTTATAAGCTGCCACACACGAGGCAGGGCGTGTATACCATGACTCCTGTCTTAGCCGGTCACATTAAAACTCATACAGCAAAAACAAACAACAAAACAACAAAACAAAACAACAACAAAATTTTTGACGTCAGTCCCATTTTTTACAGGTATGTGCAGTTGGTTCACAAAGGATAACCACAAAACACCATGCTTCACGTGGCGGATGTTTTAGTATAATATATTAAAAACATCAATAATTATTATTATTACCTTTTTTTTAATACAGTGCAACCCGTTTAATCGGGGCATCTTGGAGGAATGCATACTTTCCCGATTATAAGAGGTTTCGTTGTTAGCATGGAATTTAGGCCGCTTGCATTAAAAAATGTAAATATGTTTTTCGCTCGAAGTTTCCTTTTTTCCTGGTGTGTGGAGCCATCCCTAGCACCCCGCAGTGAATTATTATTTGGGAAGAAAATTTTATGTGATTGCCCCAGAAATCAGCGCCGAACATATAAGTGGTTTCTGTGAGCGGTTGTACACGTTTGTCTGTCTGCCTGTCTGTCTGTCTGTCTGTCTGTCTGTCTGTCTGTCTGTCTGTCTGTCTGTCTGTCTGTCTGTCTGTCTGTCTCTCTCGCTCTCTCTCTCTCTCTCTCTCTCTCTCTCTCTCTCTCTCTCTCTCTCTCTCTCTCTCTCTCTCTCTCTCTCTCTCTCTCTCTCTCGCTGTCCAGGGATTTGTACTGACTCAAGTGATAGAGCATTGATGGTCTCCAGATCTGAAGATCCGCGGTTCGAATCCTTTAAGTGGTTGGGTTGGTGTCAGTATAATGTGACTAGCTGACACAGATGCCCAAGTCTCCCTGCACTGTCTCGTGTGTGTCAGCACATAAAATTTTCAGACGACAGTAATGGGGTACGTCCACAATATTGCCTAAATAGTGCTCACGTTGGAGATTAAACCAGCTCACATCAACTCTCGCTGCACTCACAATCCTGCCTCATAAGAAAATTCTATTTCTAGTCTCTCCTAAGTTGTTCTCGGACAGGTCATTTCTCCAGCTGTTGTTGTTGTTGAGTTGGTTTAACGTCAAACAGCAGCACTATATAGTCTATATTGTAGACGAGCCCCAAGACGGACGTCTGATAATTTTATGTGCTACCACACACGAGACAGAGCGGGGATACCATGACTCCTGTCTCAGCCGGTCGCAACCAGTAGGGAACGCAACAGCCAGGATTCGAACTCGGGACCTTTTTGCGTCGGAAGCCGATGCTCTACCCCTAGCCACCGCTCCCTGTTTTCGGAAGCCGATGTTCTACCCCTAGACCACCGCCCCCCCCCCCCCAATTTCTCCATCAAGAATTCGCCCACCAAGTATTTATATAGTCATCGTAACCTGGTTTCGGGGCATGTCTTTTTAATGACAACAGTCTTAATGTCATGACGTACATGTATCCTCAAAATAAAGTGAGCACAATAAGATTAGTATTATTTACGACAGAGATGCGGGTCGCAGTCGCGGTGCCCCTGTAGGATGACATGT
The DNA here is from genome assembly GCA_003991915.1 of Elysia chlorotica. NCBI lineage: Eukaryota > Metazoa > Mollusca > Gastropoda > Plakobranchidae > Elysia > Elysia chlorotica. The sequence goes on from RQTK01000864.1 coordinate 137,369, forward strand.
TTTATTTTGTTTTTGTTTTGTTTTCTGAGTCTGCTGTGCTTACTCGAGGCGTCCTAACATACAAGATAAGCGACCAAATCTACCCAAGTAAACACATTTTTGCTAGAAAAGGTTAAGAGCGATCTAGTTCTTTTAAATTAATTCGTATTTAATATATAATAGTATAAAGAGGAAATAATTTATTGAGCCAATTAGCATACTAGCCAAACACTGTTATCTTCCCAAACCCTTGCTAAGGCTGAGATCACACTGTAAGCGAGAGCTGTCACCAGCGAAGTCAACTTTAATTATGATTTTATGTTCTTAAGTTTTTGCTGCACAACTGAAAGATATACGCATTCAAATTAGTCAGCAACGCAGTGACTGGTGGTCAAAAGTATCTTACCGTGTCAATGCCTTGTGATTGAGTGGCAAGCGAGGAAAAACATTGGGAAGACCACAATGGAAACATCAGACAAGTCACATTTGACAACTTTCAAAATAATTCAATTTAAAGTTTCAAAATGCTCTCTATTTATCAGTTTCTGCAGGACCTACCTAGAACCTTTTCAGTCCTAAAATAACGGTTTTTGAATTGAATACCATCTGGAGATGCAAGAAAAAGATCTGCTTCGTAGGCTAAGGTGCAAAACTAAATTTATCCAAATTGGTGACATATCTTGTTTTTCCACTGTGGCCTTTGTATATGTATCGCTCACAGATAGCAGCTTATAGTGTGACCAAGATTGTAAATGGATTCCTCTGAGTTGCTTAATCTCTATCTTGCCCTGTCCTGCTCTATTTCTTATAGTGTGTGTATCTCAGTCTATAACGAGTCATCGCTAGCTACAGCTCTCGCTTGCAGTGTGGCTTCAGCCTTATACATGTAATTTCTGAAAGAAGCTAAATGTTTGTTTATTTCGTTGTGCTTGTTGTTTTAAGAAAGCCCCGTTTTAGGTCAAAACGCCTATCTTTTATTAAATATTTTGTAACTATACACCCGTTAGATTACCACTACTTCCTTATTGAATATTTAGGTTAAAATTGATGTAGTGTGTCAATAGTTTTGATCTTGCTCTTCTATAATTTAGAAAGAAGTAATGGTTTAATAGTCTCTACAGCTGAATGGATATAGATATTTATAAATATACCATACAGTACGTGGGCAAGTTGCGTTCTGACAAACAAAATAGTGGATAGAAATGTGCATCTCTTTTCAAGTTTATACGGATATTTTTTTCGTGTGTGTGTGTGTGTGTAATATTTTCACGAGTGAACTCATAACTCAACACAAGGTAATTACCTCTATTCATCGAGAAAATAATTTACTCTGTGCTAAGCTTATAGTTGTAGTGATTCCACATGTAAATTATGAAGAAGTACATAGGTACTCAAATAACAACAACAATAACAACATCAACAACAACAACAACAGCAACAACAACAACAATAATAACAACAACAACAATAACAACAACAGCAACAACAACAATAACAACAACAACAACAAATGCATCGAACAATAATAACAACATTAACAGCAAAAGAAAGGTAGCTGGGACAAAAAGTTGACTCGGATTTAATGTGCAACATCATCACTATAATTATATCACTATATAGGCTATATTGTAGATGGTCCCTAAGACTGACGTCTGACAATTTTATGTGCTGCCACACACTAAACTATGACTCCTTTTGCAGCCGGTCACATTAGACTGACAATGATCCAAACACAACCAGCAGGTGACGAAATAGCCAATGCTCGAACCAAGAACCTCCTGTGGTGAAAGTCGATGTTCTACCCCCTGTACCCAGGGACAACAACAACAACAAAGACAAGTAAAACAGTTAGGGAGCTTCAGTAGCGTAGTCGGGTAGTTCATTGGATCGAGGAACAGAAGGTTCGTGGTGGTTCAAATTTCAGCTGGGGCCGTGTCGCCGAATAGGATTCTTTGCGAAAAACTGCGGATTGTTTAACCTTTACTTCAATATCGCAAACAACGATGAACATGGCCCAAAGATTTACCAATGGGGCAAACCTCTTTCTCACAAAAGTCACTTGATGCTTGTTGGTCGGTTAGTGCAAAAAAGATATACTAAAATAGATCTATGCTCTATCCCAATCAGCAGATTGTTTGCAAAAATAAGTTACTATCACGTGCTTTTCTATTATGTTTTTTTTTTTTAAAGAAAGAGGTCATCCCCATTGATGCCATGGTTTAGTGTGTCCATTGGCAAGTGTTGATACTTTTGGATTATGACGTTTTCTTTGGTGTAATTTGGATTTCCCAATCAAGTTAGAAGCTGCCTTCTTTTAACCAGCGTGTAAAAAATATTAATACCAAACCAAATCTATAATGATCTGCAAGCAGTGTATTGGATATTTTTACTTCTTATGGTAACTTTATATACCCAGATGTGAGATTTTTAAAAAATGTAAGCCATTTCCAATCTAAAACGCCTTTTTTAAGGCCTATACATCTCATTTGATTATAAACATGTGAACTTCATTCAAGAGAATATAAAAAATATTAATCTCAAATTAGTTAACCGTTCCCTGTGTTTGTAGAAAAATCGCCGGCATTGAGTGTGAACCGAACCCCAGACCTCCAACCCATTAGTCTTGAGCAATACCGACATACCGATTTGGAGCAAGAAATTTTAAAAAATCGGTCACAGTAATCATATTTATATTATTCATAAAGTTAAAGCTTCTGCGCATGTCATTCGGAAGTGTACCTCTGGTCATTGTACCGGCTCTTTCAGTTTTAGAGAGAATGTTTAACCACAATTTTCAACGCACAAAACTTCCATTGACACTACAGTACCATTCACATGCGGGCAGTACTAAACGACAATTGTCTTACTTTATTCTCGTTCTCTTAAACAGTTGACGGTAGATCTTTTGTTGTTGCTTTTATTGCAAAAGGTTTTTCGCACCAAAAAATTAATACGTGACATTTAGAACAGACATAAGGGCCTATTATTATACTCTTGTAGCATTACAAAGTCGAAGATAACTTTATGATATTATTCTATGAAGATATTAAGCATGGTTACTAAAGATGTGAACAAAGGGCCTTACAAGTAAGTATATATAACAAACACTCTGTTTACTGTAATAACAGATAATCTAAAAGGTTTCATAGGTAAGAGAGGGTATATAATTGTGCTTGATATTTTTTGTGTTCGTTTTTTTTTCAAGTTCGTAGTGTGGATTACCTCCAGGCAAAATTCGTTTCTCCTCTCCTTTGTATATTGGTGGGTGTAATATTATTCCCCACGCATTCCTTTTAAGGATGATGGACTTAGAGCATTGCTTCAAATGCTATTGGATAAAATCTGGAAGTTTTTTTTATATATAACCTGCCGTGAACTTTAATTACTTCAATACCTTTAAAAAATAAACATTGAAGTAAAAAAAAAAAAACACCTTTGGTCATCTTTTCAAAGTTTGGCAGCTTTGACTTTAATATATTTTAACAATCCAGCGTGTATATGAGAGTTTTCATAAATATATTAAAGATTGCGAAAAAAAAAAAAATTCACACCGCCGTGGCGTCAGGAATCAACATGACGTCACGTCCGTTAACAGTCGCTGTGATTGGCGCAGGCGCAAGCGGCCTTGCCGCCATTAAATGCTGTCTAGACGAAAATCTCACTCCCGTCTGCTTTGAGCGGAGTGTCTCTATCGGAGGTTTGTGGTGTTACCATGACAACCCGGAAGAAGGCCAAACCTGTGTGATGAAATCAACGGTGTGCAACAGCTCAAAGGAACTCATGTGCTACAGCGATTTCCCCATGCCGGAAAACTTTGCTAACGTCTTGCACAATAAGCAGGTAAGTATATGGTGAGTGTGCGTGTAGGAGTGAGCGGTGGGGTACAGTAGAGAGAGAGAGAGAGAGAGAGAGAGAGAGAGAGAGAGAGATAGAGAGAGAGAGATAGATAGTGAGAGATATGATAGATAGATAGATAGATAGATAGATAGATAGATAGATAGATAGATAGATAGATAGATAGATAGATAGATAGATAGATAGATAGATAGATAGATAGATAGATAGATAGATAGATAGATAGATAGATAGATAGATAGATAGACAGACAGACTAGAGCATAAAAAATCAGCCACAACGCTCAGTGAACTAATATGGAAACTAACAGAAAAAAATATTGAATACAAAATTTCATGGGACATCATCGAAAAATCAGAACCCTACTCCCCAGCAAGCGAGTGATGCAACCTATGCATTTCGGAAAAATTTTACATTTTTAAGCTAAAACCAAGCCTTAACAAAAGAAGAGAGTTATACACCACTTGCCCGCACCGATATAAACACTTAATCCAAAACTTCAAGGAACAAGCGCTAGAAAAAGGCGCCAGACGCCCGAAGAGAGCGGTTGCTGAAACCGCTCGAAACACATGTGTCGCAAGAAATGGCCGTAATCTCAAGGTAGGACAATACAAAAATAGATGATAGATAGATAGATAGATAGATAGATAGATAGATAGATAGATAGATAGATAGATAGATAGATAGATAGATAGATAGATAGATAGATAGATAGATAGATAGATAGATAGATAGATAGATAGATAGATAGATAGATAGATAGATAGATAGATAGATAGATAGATAGATAGATAGATAGATAGATATAATAATAATAATAAAATTACTTGCCTGTCGCGACTCCGGAGTTTCGAGCCGTAGCTCTCCTCAGGCGACTAGTTTTTTTCTGTTCGACAACAGGAAACGCTTTCTGTGCGCGCAGTGGGAAAAAATTTCCTTTCTCTGGTTCAGCGTTGGTGCCCTTCTGAGTATTTGAAACTTTTCCTCCAGGCACAGATTGCACACTTTTTTGTCTGGCGTGTATGGCTTCACCTGCCTTATAATTTCCCAGTATATTTTATGGTCTTTGTTGTTGTTTTTGAGGGTCCAAATATGTTCGCTCAGTTTCGTGTCATGCATCCTGTGGTGTAATTTAAATGAAGATTTGTGGAGGTTATACCTTGTTTTAAATTCATTTTCTGTTAGTCCTATATATGTTTCTCTCTTGTTTGTTTGTGTTTCCGTGACTGTGGCTTTGTAAACAACACATTTTGCAAGACAATTTCCACTCAGGGGGCAGTTTGTTTTGTTTCTGCAGTTGCAACGTTTTGGTTCATTGGCCTCCGCTTTATTCTTGGCGTTAAACTCTTCTAGTAGGTTCTTGTTGTGGTTCATAATCGTTTGTTTTATGTTGGGGAGGCAACTGTAGCTGACTTTTACTGTATTTCTGTTAATAATTTTATGTAGTTTGTTGGATCTGGGGAAATGTCGGTCTATAAGATGTAGAAAGTCCCTTGCGACGTTGGTTGAGATAGATAGATAGATAGATAGATAGATAGATAGATAGATAGATAGATAGATAGATAGATAGATAGATAGATAGATAGATAGATAGATAGATAGATAGATAGATAGATAGATAGATAGATAGATAGAGTTAGAAAGACAGATTAGAAAAGAGTGCGTGATACAGAGAAAGAGAGGGGAAGATCGAGATAGACAAAGTGGGATAACAGATATTAAATATTAATTGTGAAATTTATAGAGATAACTTCATTCTGAGTATTTCACAATACAGATGATTTATAAAGCTTCACAATCGATAAACTCGGCACATTGAATTATTGTTCGCAAACGAACTCGACACATCAAATATTGAAAATAATAGGCCTATTATTCCTTCAAAATATGTTTTTTTTTAAACAGTCATTCATACAACAACCTTCTTTTGCATACATAATTTAGTCAGGCGGTGTGGAAAAAGTAAAAAGCAATGCTTTGCCAGTAGACATAAATTAAATACCTGTAACCATGATTGTTATAATGTGTCGCTACAAGACCCAGTATTTCCTTTTGTTGCCACAGCTACTCAAGTATTTTCACATGTACGCCGATCGCTTCGACCTTCAGCGTCATATCCGACACCAAACCGAAGTTCTATCCGTCAACATGGCGGACGATTACTCGCGGAACGGCCGATGGACGGTTCGATACCGTGACGTCACGACGGGACATACAGATGAGGAGACTTTCGACGCTGTATTGGTTTGCAGTGGCGCGCAGAGTAACATCCGGGTACCCAGGTTTGAAGGGCTGGGCGACTTTCAAGGCGAGGTGAGATACGGTGTAACCGATTATTTATCTAACCCCTAATAATACCGTCTTGGTTTTTTTTTATTGTTGTTGTTGTTTGTTTTTATGCTTGTTTTGTTTTTCCCTCTTTGTTGTTTTTGTTGTTGTTGATTTTTTATTTGTTTTTTTTTATTATGTGCTGTTATTGTGGGGGGGGGGGGGGGGGGGGGTGTCTTTTTGTGATTGAAGTGTTACTGTTGCTGTTGCTTTTGTTTTGATTAATATATTGATTTTGTTTCTTCTTGCTTCTCCCATAGTAAACCCTAATATGTGCATCACAAAAACTAAGACTTCTTAACTCTTTGTGATTTTCTAGTGGGCCATTTCTTGTAAACCCTTCCTCCTCCTGCTCACCCTCCTCCTCTCTTTCTTCCTATTCCTGCTCCATGACTATTCATCCGCATCCCTCTACTCCTTCTTTTTTTTATCTTCTTCCCCTTTTTCTTCTTATTCCTTCAACATGTACTGTTAAATACATCACAACGTACCAATAATTAGTAGATCTATGATAACTATGACAATAAGTACGCAATGTTTGTCTTTTTCTTGTTTAGGTTTTACACACGAACCATTACAGAAAGATATATTGATAATCGGCATTGGAAACTCGGCTGGTGACTGTGCCGTGGAGTTGAGTCGCGTTGCTAAGCAGGTCGGTTCTTCCGGTTGTGGTGTAGATGGTGGTGGGGGGTGTTTTGGGGGTGTGGGTGGGGGGGGGGGGGGGGGGGGGGGGGGGGGGGCGGTGGTCCTGAGATAGGACATCGGGATAGGTCTGGGTTCGAGCCTTGACGATTGCGCTCCTTACTGGTTGGGTAGGTGTCAGTTTAATGTGAACGGCTAAGACAGGAATCATGGTATCCCCGCCCTGTTTCATGTGTGGCAACGCATAAAATTGTCAGACGTCAGGCTTGGGGTCCGTCCACAATATAGTCTATATAGTACTGATGTTGGACGTTAAACCAACTCAACAACAATAAGTGGCGTACATATAGATCGGGGTTTTCTAAAAATAACAGCCACACTTTTCCCCGAAATACACAAACATTTCCGTTTGAGTGATTCGCAAAGAGCTACATGTGTATCTTTTAAGTAGTAGGCATAGTTGGGACATTTGCGGTTTTTTTTTTTTTATTTTTTTTAAGGGGGTGGGGGGGTGGGAGGGGGTAAGTGGTTAGTAGACTGGACAAAAAAATGTCTGATTATTATTTTGTTCTAACTATGGCAAACATATAAAAGAAATAATCATTGCTACGCTTACCATGTATAGTGGGTCAACTGGTGACATGAACGTTTTTTGAATCAGCATATTCTAGAACTATATTAAACCAACTATTGATCTGTCTCTGCAAATTATGTGAGATGTTTAACAATAATTTCGCCGTATAGGACCCTTCAGAAAAAATTAGTAGACGTAAAAAAGGATACGTTACAAGTTGTGCATACTTTGCTATAAATGCTTCAATCAGATGGCACCTACGTATCTTCATGACTTTCTAAAGATATATGTACCTGCTAGGCAGCTTAGATCTTCAGCTGATAAAACCATCCTTCTTGTACCACACAGAAGTTATATATCAACATATCAGCGATCTTTTTACTATCTCGGTCCCAAAGTATGGAACAACCTTCCCAAAAACATAAGGGAGGCACCTTCCATGTAAATTTTAAATGCATGCTAAAATTCTACCTTTTTGATGATTGAAATTGAACCTGTGAGTGTTGTAAATATCTCTAACGATTCGTTGTGATTTTTTTTATTTAATATTGTACTGTATTACAATGATATGGTTATGTTTCTTTTTTAAATGTAATATTGGAACTTGTTAAGCGCGTTGAGGATGATCGTTCACGGAAGTGCTCTATATAATGCAATATATTATTATTTATCATTGGTATATTTATACCAGTGCTTCTATTCTGACCTACAAAGGGTTATTGTTCTGTGTGTCTGGGCCAGGTGTTCCTCAGCACGAGGCGTGGGGCCTGGGTGGTTCCCCGGCTTAGCGACCATGGGTATCCCATGGACCTGGTCATGCGCAGTCGCTTCCAGATGTTTCTGGAAAGTCGCTTCAGACGCCTGTTGGAGAGGTGGCGCGAGAGGAAGCTCAACGCACGCTTCGATCATGCCCTCTACAGGTGAGTTAATTAATTTGTTTATCTCCAAAGAAATGTAAACGCAATTTACAGACTGTTGGTGTCTCCACTGTAAAATTACTGGTTCGAAACCCACGATCGCACGATCGGCGTAAAATGTATTTATCGGCTCTTGTTTCTGCTGGTTGCCTCTGTTTTGGTAAAATGTGACCCTCTGCGACAGAGGCCATACTATTCCTCCCAGTCTCTCTGTGTGTGGCAGTGCGCAATTTCGTCAGACTTTGGTCTTGAGCCCGTCCACAAAATAAACTATGGTGCTGGCGTTAAACGCTAAGCAGCCATCTCAAGCTATTCACGGTACCTCTATACCTCCTTATTATCTACTCTCAGATAGATAGTACGGAGGTATAGAGCAGCCATCTCAAGCTATTCAAGGTACCTCTATACCTCCTTACTATCTACTCTCAGATAGATAGTAAGGAGGTATAGAACAGCTATCTCAAGCTTTTCAAGGTAGCTCTATACCTCCTTACTATCTACTCTCAGACTGAAACCCGAGCACGGCTTGTTCTCCTACCAGTCTTTAGTGAACGACGAACTGCCGGGCCGGATTCTATCTGGGTCAGTCAAGGTCAAGGCCGACGTGAGGCGCTTCGCGGAGACCTCTGTAGAGTTTATGGACGGGACTGTGGAGAAGGATATAGACGTCGTCATCACGGCGACCGGCTTCACCACAGACTACCCATTCCTGGATAAGACCGTGAGTTTTGGGGGTTTCGAATACGGAGCGCTGTGGCTCTAAGCTTAACTCAACGGAACCACAGTATTTTCCCAGCAATAGTCATGAAATGACTCCTTTTTATGTGTTTTTTTCATAATTCATATCTTTTGAATGAATACAGAACAGAATACTTTTTTTTTTCATATGTAAAAATTTCACCTTCTTATCTTTTAAATAACATGCCTATTTCACAACTTACAAGTACGCATAGTGACTCGGTTGGGTTAAAGTGTCGGCCTCTAATCCAGACGAACCTGGGTTTAAATCCCGCTTGCACTGTGCTACTGGTTGGGTGGGGTGTTATTATAATGTGATCCGCTCTCGACTGTCGTCGTGGTATTGGAAGAATCTTGAGACCTAGAAGTAATCAAAGTAAAATATGCTAAACTTAAAGAGAGAGAGAGAGAGAGAGAGAGAGAGAGAGAGAGAGAGAGAGAGTTAAGTCTCTCCCAACCAAAGATTACTTTTACGTCGTATTCATGACATATATGATTTCAAAAAATTCTCAAGATCTCTACAATAAAAGGATAAAACAACTGCAGGTGTCTAAAATGTGTTGCGTTCACTAGTTTTCTCAAGTACTCCCTTCTAGAGACAGACAGAGATTCGAACCTCTGACTTTCTTGCTCATCAGCTGCCGGCTGATCTCTTTGACACCCCGTTAATGAAAACTAAAACCCAAGATATCTAATTCAATAAGGGCAATAAGATGAAATAGTTATAGTTTAACAAAGTTAAGATCTTCGTCAGCAACAAGGTCGAAAGTATCTCTTAAAATGCATCAAGTAATAACTATGAATCTATCAAAAGCATGCACTAAGTGAACTTCTTCAAAAGCATAAGTCTTAACTTGGCGGGACTTAAGCACCTTTTGTTTCTTCTTTTTTTGATTGGCATAGAAGTCAAAATTAAACACAGATATCATGTAAAACTAACTCCTCCAGTTATTGACTTTTTGAAATATACTGTTTCTCGCCGTTCTCATGTAACAATCGCCAGCTCCTGAACAGAGAAGGGAACAGTATCCCCATGTACAAGCTGATGTTCCCACCTGATCTGGAACGAGGCAGCTTGGCCGTGATTGGCTGTTTTCAGCCCTTGGGATCCCTCATGCCCATTGCGGAGATGCAGTGTCGGGTGGCTACAAGGGTCTTCAAGGTTGTTTCTCATTAGATCATTAGATTATGTCCCCTAAATTCGTATGAAGTGAATCTTTATAAACATAAAGAAAAAGCTGAGAACCAAAGTTAATACCTTAAAATGCCTGTCTGTGGTAATTACTCTTATGGGTGTAACTGAGAACTAAAAACGTTAACTAAGAACGGGGATCCCCGTTTGTTGCATTTCTTTTGCGCAGCGTTTGTTGCGTTACTTTCCTTTGTCTTGATTTGGTTTATTGAAAGGGGGGAGTCCAGTACATGGGGATCTGGTGTGAGAGAGAAAAAAATAAGCGGTCTGGAGTACAACGTCGCGATAGCTTACGACTCGTCGTAAGTCTTCTTTATTAATTTTCATGCTTTTACAATAAGTTGTAAGCTACTATGCCTTTGTTCTTACGACCCAAGATTTGCATGATGTTTAACTATTGCAATGGATGTGAGCGCTGCACTCTTTTCAAATACACAGAGAAAGGATTCGATGCAGCATAAATTAATGTAGAAGATAAAGAATAGTGAAGAAAATGTATGGAAAGACAGAAAACAATAATTATAGTGGTAGGTATTTTGAGATACAATATATGTTGTAAACCGTGTACCCTGACACGACCCCTGTTCCACACATTTGGGGAGGTAGAACATCGACTTCCGCGCAAAGGGATCAGGTTCGAGCCCTCGCGATTTAGCTCCCTACTGGTTGGGTCGGTGTAAGTTTAATGTGACCATCTGAGACAAGAGTCATGCCATTCCTGCACTGTCTCGTGTGTGGCAGCACATACATTTGTCAGACATCAGGGACATTGGGACCCGTTCACAATATAAACTATATAGTGCTGATGTTGGACGTTAAACCAACCCAAATCAACTCCACACATTAAAACTTCTCGATTCTGTTCCAGGGCCTTCATAAACTCCCAGATTCTGCTGCAATGTGGGAGGACATCCAGAGGAGATCGACTTTTGATCTGATCCCATCACAACGCTACACTGTGGCAGTGCGTCAGACACCCTACATGGACGAACTTGGGGCACTTATAGGCTGTAATCCGAATCTAGGTTTGTTAGTTGTTTTTTTTGTTGTTGTTGCTTAGTATCCAAGATCTGCACTGTGATGATAAGGTTAATTGTGGACGAGTCCAAAGACTTACAAGTTACACATTTTACGTGCTGCCACAAATAGCCAGATTTCGGTGAAATAATAATAATAATAATAATAATAATAATAATAATAATAATAATAATAATAATAATAATAATAATAATAATAATAATTCTCTCTCTCTCTCTCTCTCTCTCTCTCTTTCTCTCTCTCTCTCACTCTCTAAAATTGATTGATTTATTGATATATTTTTATTAATCTCCTCTCTAATTCCAATACCGGGGTACCGGTACATGCATTTTCTCTCTGCAGCATCCATGTTTGTGAAGGATCCGATCCTTGCGGTCCAGCTTCTGTTCGGGCCAAACTACCCCTACACCTACAGACTACGTGGGCCGGGCAAGTGGGTCGGCGCAAGGGAGGCTATTCTGACAGCTATGGATAGAGTAAAAGCTCCGTTCAGTACTCGCCCTTTAGCGACCAAAAACGATTTTTCTAATAATTTTGGCCTATGGCAGCGCTTTTGGGCATTCATTCTTGGGTGTTTAACAGTTGTTCTTTGCGGATTGAGATAATTACTTTAGCTGTTGTACTGTGCTTGTGAGTGTGTGTGTATGTGTGTGTGTGTGTGTGTGTGTGTGTGGTGTTCTGTGGGTGTGATTTTGTTTTGTTTTCACCATCGTACAACAAAACTATGTCCGTATAAAGATGTAGGCCTATTTCTAGGTATGATTTGAATAATGGAGATTTAAAAAATGAGAGGAAGGAGCAAAGAAAAAAAAAGGTGCACAACTTAAAATGACTTTCAAGCAGTTCAAGTTAAAGGTTTCAAAGTGAAGACCTATCACAGAGACTTGAATAAAATTAATATACTTCCTTCGATTCGACTTGTCGTTTTTTCCTCATCGCTTCGGATATAGGAGACTTCCTTTTAGCATTTTCCCAGATCGATTGGGACTATGTTTTTGTTATTATTGTGTTGATCTCTTTCTTGAATTGTATTAAAATGCTTGTCAATGCTAATTCGAAGGAACGAACCCACACCCGAAGACCACCCTTAAAGAATATGAAGTAAGCCAATATTCTATGAATTTGTATTAACTTGGGATAATATTTAAATGCCCTTCAATTTCAACCTTCGCGGTTTCAAACATTTTTCTTTTACGCAAGTGCTTAGCTATTGTATTTTTCATGTTTGTTTTGTAAAAGAAAGAGGGAGGGAACGAAAGAGAGAGAGAGAGAGAGAGAGAGAGAGAGAGAGAGAGAGAGTGGGGGAAAGACATAGAGAGACAGAGACAGACAGGCAGACAGACAGACAGACAGACAGACAGACAGACAGACAGACAGACAGACAGACAGACAGACGAAGGCAGATAAAAAGCGGCTAAAATCAATAAAGGTGAGGAGAGAGTGAGGTTGAGATAGAGAGGGATAGAGAAAGGAGGATACAGAGAGAGATAGAGAGAGAGAAAGAGAGAAAGAAAGAGAGAGAGAGAGAGAGAGAGAGAGAGAAGAAAGCAAGGCAAGAGCATTTTTTCGTTTTTATGTAAAATAATTCATAATTATTATCACATAAATTCACTTATAAATCTGGTATGTACAACCAACTGAAGTTCCCCTTGTGTGTGAATAAGAGTCATTGTATTAAAATGTATTCAATCCTTAAATTTTTGTTGGCGTCTTTTTGTATGCATAATTATATAGGCCTAATTATGTATGCGATGTGCTGTTAATCTTGTTTGTATGCCGGTTGGTTTAGAATGGCGCAGAGTACTAGTAACAATCTATCTATCTATCTATCTATCTATCTATCTATCTATCTATCTATCTATCTATCTATCTATCTATCTATCTATCTATCTATCTATCTATCTATCTATCTATCTATCTATCTATCTATCTGTCTATCTATCTGTCTATCTATCTATGCCTACTTTTTCATCTTTCTCTGTCATCCATTGCACACGCAATATTTTCCCGCGATCTTTCTGTACCATGCTTAAGTAAAGCAATACAATCATGTAAGTTGCTGTCCCCCCCCCCCCCCCCCCCTCCCTTTTTTTTTCGGTTAGATCATGTGCGATTTTTTTTCCTTGTTTCTTTTGGCAGCACCCAGAAAATCTAAGACGCATTTTCTTATAAAAGTCCTAATTGTATTTCTACCGGTTAAGTTTTTTTTTTTTTGGTGTCTTGTGAAGCCACGTTAGCCCTCCAACTAGGTATTTTTATGTACGGGTAGTTTTTATGCGCCGTCAATAATCACATTCAAAATGGTTCATTTATGTTTATTGGAATTATTACCGTACATTAATTATTTTAAAAGATACCAAAACAACAACAGCAACAACAACAGCAACAACAACAACAACAACAACAACAACAACAACAACAACAACAACAAAACAAAGGCCAGGACCGAAACTGAAAGTGAATTTTGATAACCATAGCGCTCTGGATTTTCCTGGATTTTTACCTTGCACCTGGAGTTGTGGACCAATTTCCTTGGAAATTCCCGACGCATGTGACTACTGCATGTGACTGACAGCTGGGCAAGAAGGTTGTTCAACAGTTCACTGCGTTCAGCGTATATCTAGGCTAAATGGTAGGTCGTGGAAAGTCAGTGATAGTTTAGATACATTTTTATGGCAAAGATAAACGCATTGTGTATATGCCTAATCAGAACAAATTTATATCTACGTGTTCTCTGCGATTGTGTGAGTGTGAATGTGTATAGGCTATTATATGTCTCTATGTGTATGTGGCTGTTTAAGTGTATACATGTTGGTTCAGAAATGGAATCTACATGTATTGTCTATCTATCTATCTATCTATCTATCTATCTATCTATCTATCTATCTATCTATCTATCTATCTATCTATCTATCTATCTATCTATCTATCTATCTATCTATCTATCTATCTATCTATCTATCTATCTATCTATCTATGTCTAGCTTCCTCTTATTCGTTGTGTATCGTTTTATTCCTTTTCACACACACGTACACTGATGCATGTATAATGTAAAAAAAAAAGTTCAATATATTCATTCTCGTAATGTTCATCTAACCAAAAATGGTGCAACCCGGATGTGTTAAGTTAATCTTTCTTAAGTTTCTCTGAAAAAAAAAAAACACTTTTATAATCATGCGGTGATTTTCATTTCAGGTCACGACCTTGGTAACATACATGTATTTTTGAATTGCAATCATCGTGCAGTGTAGGCCTAAGGCTTAATTATCTGGATGGCCTGACACAGCTTTAGAACGGTCGACAGTTGTTATAATTATAGCTCATCCAGTGCTGACGTTAAGCATTACGCAACCAACTTCTAGTATGGTCACAGAGTTCTTTCAATACTGCTATTAATAAATTATTTGGGTAAGGTGGTCCAGAGTCGCTCAACCGAAACCAAAATATCGTTTTGGGGAATCATATCTATTTTACTAAGATGTGATCAATAATTATTTTCTTTGAACTAGGCTATCTGGGAGTGGGCAGTCACCAACGATTGGCTATCGAGAGTCTAAGAGTCGACTTTTGGCTTAAGGTCGACTTGTCAATTTCATTTTATAATTTCGGTGACTTGGCATGATAATTATTATGGAGGTCTCAGCTCTGTCTCGTTTAGGACTATAATTTAATAATTAGAAGTGTTGCGACAACAACCAAACCAAAAGAGCTCCGTCGCCCTCCCTCGTCCACAAAAAAACTTGTATAGCCTAAATAGTGCTGACATTGGACGCTAAGCATTAAAATATAGGTTTTGAAAATGGTTTATAAAAACGTGGTTCTTCGTTCCTTTCATGGAAGTTTGGTTTGGTTTAAATTCGCCGCTTCTTCTACAACTATTAAGAATATTTGTTATTAAAATACACTATTTAAAATAAATAAATGAAAATATCAAAGACCAGCCATTTGAGGGAGTATGACCCCCCCCCCTCTCCCAACCTGAACTAGGCTCCGAGGCCCCCTGCAACCTAAATCCGGCACTGGACCTAGTTTAGCTTGGGGAACTAGGGTGCTAGCCCGGAGAGAAAGATAGAGAGATAGAGAGAGAGAGAGAGAGAGAGGGTAAACTAGGCCAGAGAGAGAGAGAGAGAGAGAGAGAGAGACAGAGAGATAGAGAGAGAGAGAGAGAGAGAGAGAGAGAGAGAGAGAGAGTAGTTTAGCGTGGCCTTGGAAAAATTAACCACAGTAAGCTGAAAAGACACCCGCTAATACTATTCCAAATAAGCTACAGTTATTTAGAAAAGTAGCTGTAAATTTATTCGGAATACTATTTTGAATAAAGGCAGCCCTTAGGATATTTTGTAGATGAGATGACAAATTAATGGTCAAACCTCATACACTACAATTGAATGAGTTTATTTGTCAGGCCTGTAACAAATTTTGTTGTTGTTATTGCTGTTGCTGTTGAAGTCGCTGTTGCTGGTGTTGTTATTGTTTGTTCTTGTTGTTGTCGTTTTTGTTGTTGTCGTTTTTGTTGTTGTTGGTGGTGGTTGTGTTGTTATTGTTGTGAATGTTGTTGTTGTTGTTGTTGTTGTTGTTGTTGTTGCTGCGGGTATTGTTGTTGTTGTTGTTTGTTGCGTTGTTTTTGTTATGACTGTGTTGTTGCTGTTGTTGTTGTTGTTGTTGTTGTTGTTGTTGTTGTTGTTGTTGTTGTTGATGATGTTGGTGGTGGTCTTGGTGGTGGTTGTGGTGGTGGTGGTAGTGGTCTTGGTGGCGGTGGTGGTGGTGAAGGTGGTGGTAGTGATGGTGATGGATAATTGCAGCTGCTAGTGATTATTTCTGTCTTGTTATCGTTTACACCAAGTCTAATCTAAATCCGTTAAGACGGAAACCGCATACGGAAATGGTCGCGTCCTTTTCCACTGCTTATCGACGGCGGAACAAAAAGTGGTGTTCTGTTCCACCGTTTATAGATGGTTGGTGGAAAAAAACAACAAAAAAAACAACGGCGATCTTTAAAACCAAAAAGAACGCCAGTTTTTTTTTTTTCCACCGTCGATAAACAGTTTAAGAGGACGCTGATTAAAAGCAACAGCACCAACAGCAACATCAACAAGAACAACAGCAACAACAACAGCAGTGGGACCACCACCACCACCACCAACAGTACGTATTATATAAAAAAAAAACCACATTAATAACGCAGCGCACTTAAAAAACAACAACGGGGCTGTTGCAGCTAGACGCCTTTGAGCTATTTATAGTTGTGGGAAATGTGTATGTTCTATTTTTGAGAAGCCAACTTGTTCCCAGAAACTAGGCCTATGACTAACATTCTTGTCGCGAGCCCATAATAAAGGACAACTTAATAATAACAGGCCTAATGGAACATTCTTAGCCCAAGAGGACAGCGTTAAAGGAAGTTCGCAAGGTAAACGTTTCCCTGTTTTCGGGCTAGATATAGGCTAGATTACTAATATTTATTTGATTAATACACAGATCTAGATCTACACAAATCTAGATTACAATATAGGCTAGCTGCGTTGGATTTTAATTAATATAATTATTTTCAGTGACCAAGAGGCTATTACTGTATTGGACTCTATATATATATATATAGATCTAGATCTCTATGTTCCAATCTTAGAAATCTTTAACTTGTTATATAATTCCTTAGATCTAAATCTAGAGAATTCGCATCTGAAATGACGTGGCATGAGAGAGACAAAGAGAGAGAGAGAGAGAGAGAGAGAGAGAGAGAGAGAGAGAGAGAGAGTCTCAGTACTAAGTTTAAAAAAATATAAAAGAAATGATAGCAGCCGTGGGACTTTCATAAGGGTAAAGAAGACAAAAAAAAAGTGTCAGGAAGGGAGTGGAATTCAGACAAGGGTGTCTACAGATTTAGATCTAGATCTAGATGCTGACTTCTCGCTATTTCATCAAAAGGGTTGAATTATTTATGATTTCTAACAGGTACCCATCCTCAGATCTAAAAAACTTTAAGAGTGCTGTTTACAAGATGACAAAGTTGCCAGTTACCTAGACACTAATTAACCTTCAGTCAAAAAAATACCTGTTGTTGTCGAAGAATACTAGTTCTTCCAAAACGACATTGTTTAGATAGGTGTATAGTTAATGGTGTCGGATGACCATTTAGCATGATAGGATATAAATGAAAAAGACAACGTTGCCAAAACTGTAACAAGTGTGTCACTGTTTTTGGGACAGAGGAGGGAGAAGGAAAGTTGTGGATAGATGGATGGGGGTTGTGAAAAAATACAGCACCAGCTAGAGCTCTCTAGGCACATAAACATGATAAAGGTACTTGGTTTGGCAACACTGAGCCGCCCATGCCGTATCTTATGTCTTTAAAAACACACAAACATATACAAAAATATCCCATAAAATTAAAGCTGAAGTGGTTAATATGTTATTTTTTTACATTTACTTTGACCATTTTTTTAAATATATTTATTCCATAAAAATATCTGCAGCCATTGGTCCTAACACCGGGGGTGCGGTGGTCCTGGGGTAAAATATCGGCTTCTGACGCAAAAGGTCCGAGTTCGAGCCCTGGCCATTGCGCTCCCTACTGATTGGGTCGGTGTCAGTATAATGTGACCGGCTGAGACAGGAGTCATGACATCTCCGCCCTGTCTCGTGTGTGGCAGCACATAAAATTGTCAGACGCTAGTCTCGGGGCTTGTCCACAATGTAGCCTATATAGTGCTAATGTTGGACGTTTTAACCAACTCAATAACAACAACATGGTCATAAACCTATTATAATTTACAAGCAACACCGCATGAGCTCCAGGTTGGGAGTTTTTAGTAACTCGTATATATATATATATATATATATATATCTATATATCTATTTATTTGTGCCTAAATTCTACTTTTGTTTTTAATTTCTTATCAATGTAAACTTTTTCATGTTTCTGCTGTATGAAGAGAAAGTATTTCAGTTCCCCTTGAGGTATGAATTTAAAGATTTCTCTATTCTGAATCTGTATCTTTTCCCTTCAATGTTATTACAGTGAGGTGAAAACTGTGGCTGAGCGTCATGCAGAAGTTTGCGGAGGCGGTGACCATGGTCCAGAACAAGACGTTGCTGGCAGAGCTCCAGCCAGGAGACCTCATAGAGTTTCCGCGGGGAGCCTATTCCCACTGGGGTGTCTACATAGGCAAGTCGTCTCTAGTCTTTGTTAAGTTTCATATTGATTCATATATATATCACTGTGCCATAGCAGAATCAAATGTCTCATTTTTTGTTGTTGCAGTTTTGAAATGAGTAAAAAGATAAATGATCATTATTTTGTGTTATAATATTAGTAAAAATGCTGTTTTTGTTTTTTCTTACGGTAGTTAAAACAAAATAGTTGCATTTTTTTAAACCTCACTGTACGAGTCAAAAATTTTAGTCCCACAAAGTGCAACTACTTTTCAGAATTTCACTGATTTTCATTGTAGTGTCTATCATTTCTCACCACTGCTGAGCATGATCTAAACCTCTAGATCTTAAGTCTAAAAATACTTTCTACAGGTAATGAGATGGTTTCCCACCTGGCTGGGGAGGAGGATGATGGAATCAACGCTAAGATGAGACCCGAATACATGTTCACCATCTCAGGGGTTCGGTTCAACAAAGCCAAAGTGTGCCTGCAAAACTTCTGGGACATTGTTGAGGACTGCCTTGCCAAGAAAAACAATGGCAGGGACGGACATTGGACGTAAGTCTTATTCTATTCGATAAGAGAAAACTGGTTTAAACTTTTTTTTTTTCCATTCTAAAATTGAATAAGAAATTCATTTTAAAATTATAATAAATTATATTATTTAGAAACAAAAGACAAACTATTTTAACAACATTTGAGTTTAATCTATAGCAGAAATTTATTTTTCCTTCCAGTTTGCAGCACAGTAGTAGATTTTTTCTTACATGTCATGTTTTCACTTCTTTTTCAGACCCCTACCTCGGGAGAAAATTATCAGCAATGCTACAAGCCGGCTTGGAGAGGTGGGGTACAGTCTCATACACTCCAACTGCGAACATTTCGCCAAGTGGTGTCGCTATGGCATTGCTAAGAGTGATCAGGTAATAGCTGGAAAGAATGTCAAGTTTAAGAATTCATTTCATTATTCTTTTTATTTAGATAAATCACTGTTTTAATGGCTAATGTAGGTTTTGTTGAGAGTTACAGAAAATATTTGCGTTAAATTTTGATCGAATTATTGATCAGTTGGATAAAATATCTTTGAATGACTTTGCATTATGGACACAGGAGTTATAAGCGTTTTTGTGAACCACTGGGTTATTTCTTTTCAAGAACAAAGACTGACCCCTGTCTATCGGTGATGAAATACAATCATGTTTGTGGTAAAAGGGTTGGAGATGAAACTCTTAAAAGGGAAAAAAAGAAAAGTAATTCATTTCAAGAATAATTATCTTACAAATTCTAATGTAGAAATCCTTTTACAACTATTAGTCACTAATGCAGTAAACCATTAATGGATGCTTAGGCACTACAAGCTAGGCCTAATGATCTTCAGATATAAGTAATTAATAAGAAAAATAAATACAACAGAAAAAGTAGTCACATGAAAAACTTAGATTTTGGTCATTATTGACAGTTAGGGTAAAAGGCAGTTTAAAATGTGGAGTTCAAAGCTTGGTGTTAATAGCTCAGTGGTTAACCATTAGTTATCCTGGTCCTAGAAAGACAACTGTCCAATTATTTTTCTTTAGCTACATCCACGTTTTTTTAATGCGTGAAAAAATATTCTCTTCTATTGCACAACTTAAAATGTTAAAATTACAATATATTTAATTTATCTATTTATAACAAAAATTGCAATTCATTTATAAAAAATTTTCTGCCAACACTCTCTGATTTCTGTGAACATTCTTTGTTTTCTGCTGCTCAGGTTGACAATGTGTTGACTGGAGTCGCTGTCGGGGTAGCTGGAGCAATAACTGCAGGGCTCGTCTACGCTTTTGCTAAATACGCAGGAAGTTCGGAGAATGACGAGGAAGAAAACAAGAGGAAAGAGAGGCAGAGTTATTAAGCCTTTTGTTACAGAATGATATTCACAGAATAAAAACAAAAAAAAACCTTGACCAGCCATAATTGTATTTCTGTATTTATCTGAAAACATGTTTGAAATATGTACTTTTTTTTATAGGTTTAGGAAATAAAATAGAAGCATTTTTTGTGATGTTTCTTAATTAGCTTTCACACAAGATAAGTTTGTTTTTGTTTGTGATAATTTGTAATTTACTAAAATCTTGCTTATTTATTTTTGGGCTCATTATGTTATTAATGTTTCTTTTCAAAACATTTTTTTAAATACAGGGTATATATTTTTTTTCAATTTGTTTCAACAAACCAACATTGATTTCTTGATGCAAGAGGAAAGAGAGGCAGAGTTATTAAGCCTTTTATTACAGAATGATATTCACAGAACCCCCCCCCACCAAAAAAAAAAAAAAAAAAAAAAAAAAAAAAAAAACCCCCCCCCAGCCATAATCATATTTCTGTATTTATCTGAAAACATGTTTGAAATATATATACTTTTTTTTTATAGGTTTAGGGAATAAAATAGAAGCATTTTTTGTGATGTTTCTTAATTAGCTTTCACACAAGATAAGTTTGTTTTTGTTTGTGATAATTTGCAATTTACTAAAATCTTGCTCATTTATTTTTATGTTATTAATGTTTCTTTTCAAAACATTTTTTTAAATACAGGGTATATATTTTTTTTTCAATTTGTTTCAACAAACCAACATTGATTTCTTGATGATTTTTTAAAAGTAGAGTTGTTAGTTTTATGCAGCCTGGGTTTTCTTGAGTACCTTTTTCGAGACCATATCACCAGCTAAGACGGACCTTCGGCCTCCTACTTATCAGTCTAGAGGTCTAACCATGTGAGCTCTCTTCGTACTTTCAGTGTCAGTGTAAAAGATTCCTCATACCTTTAATATAAGAAATGGAAAGCGTAATTGCTCTTCTAACATCACACTTTTTGATTGTTAATAACTTTGGATCTTGCTTTTATTTTCCTCTCGGATTTCCTTTCCCAAACATGGTTGTCAGATATAATGGAAGTTTTAATTTTAATGTAAGCAAACCAAAGAAAAATAACCATACTCTTGCCCAATTATCTTTTGGTTTTTGTTAATCTTGTGTTTATTTTGAGTCTGATACCAAAATTAATGATTATGGTCCTTACAGCAAATGATTAAATGGAACTGGGTCTGGGCACTTTTTTTTATTGCCATTTTGTTTTTATTTTTGTTTTATTTTTATTGCAACTACTTTATTCATGGTTGCTAAAATTAATTTTTCTATGCAACAGGCAAGGTAAAATTTCGTGTAGGTTACTTAGAGGATATTGTGCCATAGACAACGCCAAAGAGAATACCTGCTGGGTAAAAAAATATGTATATCATTCTTCCTCAGCTAGGCTTTGCATCGCATCGCATTACCTTTTATTTCAAAACAATAAATATCAAATCTTTGATTGTTTTCAAATTTTCCAAACAAACCCCAAAATAGTGTGCGACAGATAGGACCCTTTAGACCTTTGTATGTTTTTAGTTCAACATTTTTTTTATCAAAAACGTAGAAGGGAACTCTGGAAGCGTTGTTTAAGCTTTTGTTTCTTTTGGGGTTTGAAATTTTCAGTGACAAGTAGACTAGTAAACTGCTCTGTCATAGAACTGTCACCGTCTCAATTCTAAGAGTTTTTCTGTAGCACAAGTCAAAAGGATAAAAATAGTACAGCTGATTGATGTTCTAACACTTGGGCTTTTTTATCTAAGAATTTTTGGCAGAACTAGATTTTTTTTGCCTTGCAGTTTGTGTTATGAAAACTTTTGTGGAGTTCATACAATGTATTAAACATTTTAAATTTTGTCTATTGGTTTGGGAGAATGGCATTATGCTGCCTTCTCGAATAGAAACTCTTTTTGAGTTCTACTTGTCACATTATGTTATAATCTTTCTCTCTCTCTCTCTCTCTCTCTCTCTCTCTCTCTCTCTCTCTCTCTCTCTCTCTCTCTCTCTGTGTTAGTGTGGTGAATTAAAGACAAACTACTATACTTTTGTTACACATGTACATTAACTGATAATTATCTTATTTGGGGAATCTGGTGTTAAAGAAAAGTGATAAAGGTCATACATGTATAATGTACCCTCTTTGTAAAAATATGCTGAACATGAACTGCAACCTTAATTATCCTTAAAGTTTATGATTGAGTATTATTTTTCATATTTAATTAACCACTAATTAGTTTTAAGAAGATAGGGAGATAAGATTAGAATTAATTTATTAATCTTTTTTGGGGAAATTGAACATGTATACATACCTTAGGCTTCCGGTATAAAGGCATATGGAGACAGTGCAACGTTTTAGGAATCGATTTTTAGATCATTATGAAGAATCATAATTTTGTTGTGACAGAGCGTCAGCTAAGATACCAAGATGCTAAGATTCAAACCTCATACCTCTTGGTTGTCAGTCTAATGTATTAAGCAACTGAGCCCTAGTAAGGATTCCTAACATGTACCGAAAGAGGCCTTATGTAAAGTGGTTTCATAGAGGACATTTATGCATATTAAAAAATTTTAGATCATGCTTTAAGGATTATTACAATTATTGCATCCTACATGTGCCACATCAACATTTGTGAGTGTTAAAAATTTTACACCATGCATGTATACCTCCAGCTTAAAATTAATGGATATTAAAAATTGTTACAATAACATTGTACATGTGTATCAATGCTTTAAAATTACCACCAGTTCAAATTTTGTATCCATTGTTTAAGTAAGTAACTTCGACCTGAATAAAATCAACTCTTGTTTAAAGTTGACCCTTTTTTTTTTCAGTTCCAATGGGTTGGCTTTACCAGAAATCAATGTAGGCTTATATTAAATTCTCTCTGTGTTATTTTTGCAAACATGCAAATTCAAATAGAAAGTACTAAAAAAAATAATTAATTTTTCAACATAATTGCTCCAAACTTCCCTGATTGGTAAGAAGCATTTTCATAACTCAGAACTTGCCATAGTACACGTATAATTATTATGGATTGGTTGTTTGAGAAAAAAAATCAATTAAACAAATTTAATAAAAATAAATAAATACATTTTTTCCCATAATTTAACTTATAATAATGTGGATATGAACCTATAAATATTACAATCGTATAATATAATTATTATTTATAAAAAAAAAAATAATTAAATCACGGGTTATAAAATGCATCATGTATGAAAGATTGTGCATTACAACTGTTTACTTTTACTTTAATGGTATAGATGGGAGCAAGCTCTCTGATAACTGTGTTTGAAAAATATAATAAAACAAGGTTGACCACATGTGTGGGCCCAAACTTATTCTTTTGTTATTGTTTCTCTTGTTGAACGTAGTTTGCAGTTAACCTGTATGCAACTTTTGCAAGTATGTGTTTGATTTTGCGTCTGTTTCTCGTTCTCTTTTTCTCTTTCACTGTCATATTCCCTATCTTTTATGTCTCTCTCTCTCTCTCTCTCTCTCTCTCTCTCTCTCTCTCTCTCTCTCTCGCCTTCTTTCTGAAGGGCGTGGTAGCCCAGGAGTAGAACATCGGCTTCCGAGGCAGGAGGTCCGTGGTTCGAGACCTGGCGATTTCGGCCCCTACTGGTTGCGTCGTTGTCGTTGTCAGTTAACGTTGCTCTGTGCACATAAAATTATCAGATGTCAGTCCTGAGGCCCGTCCACAATATAGCATATGTAGTGCTGACGTTGGACGTTAAACCAACCCGACTACAACTCTTTCTTTCTCTGTCACTATTTCATTAACATCTTTCTTTCCCTCTCTCTCTCAAACACTTTTATTTTCTCAGTATGTCTTTTCCATCTATTTTCCGCAAATTTTCATACCCCACTGACTGTTTATATATATTTTTTTCTTTTTAAATTTCGTAACCTCTTTTTCTATTCCCCTGCCTCTATTTTTCTGTCTGCCTCCGTCCCACTCTCTCTATCCTTCAGTTTATTTTCTTTTCTTTTGATATATAATAATTGTCTCTTCTCTCAATTTCCATCTCACTTTTCTTTCTAGATGTCTCTGTTTATCTAATGTGTAGGCTCTCGTTATCTCGCTATCTCTTTTGTGCTCTCTTCCTATCTTCTTACATACTCTCTCTCCCTCTCTCTCTCTTTGTTCCTTTATTTATAAATTTTTCATTTTCCTGGGGTGGCGCATTGCAAAAAATGTCCAGTATAAAAATAAGCAGATGCAATCTAGATCTTCTATTATTAAAAAAAGGCTTTTCTTAAATTTCGATATAAAGTTATCACCATGGAGGAGCTAACCGAAGCTCAATAACTACGCTCCGGATGTCTTCGGTCTTTTGTGTTTATATTCGGATACTTCCGTAACTTTGGGATCAATCCGATCAACTCAACTGGTGGCTAGTTCAAACTGTTGTTTTGTTGTGGTTTGATACCATTGTTGCAGATTTAATTTAAGACTGATAAGATTGTTTTTTCCCCCGTACATATGAGTTAGATTTACGCATGGAACATTTTTGTGCTGGATGAGAATACAGACAGGCTGAATAGATCTAAATCTAGATAATATATATACTTATAGGATTTAGATCTAGATTCTAGGCCTCAGTTGTCTTCCTACTTTCAGTTTTACAAACAACTTAAAACAATGCCAAGAGCAGTTCAAAGAGGTCGAAAGAGTAGCACTCCAAGAAGAAACAATGCAGCAGGTAATCCTCTACTATAGACCTGGATCTGTATATTTAGACTATAGATCTTGTTTAGTTTTCAATTCTAGATTAATAGCTGAATAAGACATCCATCTGGACATTTACTACTGTATTCCTCTAGATCTAGACTAGAGATTAAAAAATGAATGGTCTCTGCGTAAAAACTCTTAGCTTACGAACCCAATCCGTCATCAAACCCGCTCGCCCTACGAAATATAATCTGCACTGACCCGTAGTAATTTATTAGAAATAGACGTTCAAGCTTTTTGTCAGATTCAACACGGTGTTGAACGCCCCTTTTTTAAAACGTAGGGATTTCACTTGCGCCCAGGCCATCTAAGAGTAATAATCATGTTTTTAAATAAATTTTATTTCATTGGCGGGCTATTAAACACTTTTCTAAAGTAGAATGGGGGCCGAACAAGCGGTCTTACAATAGTATATGTGTTCCCAATCAGGAGGTGTAGGCCCCTAATGTATTTAGCATTAATACCCGTTTCAAGTCTACAATTAAAGGGCGCTTAAGTGTAATTAATTTGTCAACTCAAACTTCACAGGACAACATGTTCTTAGTCACTAGACAGAGCCCACTGTATCCAAATCTAAAAACATTATTTTTCAGTGTTAACATCTAGATCTACTGAGTTTTGTCAGGCTACAGGTTATAAATATTTTTCCATCTCTAGGGCCAAGTTCCAGCAGAGAGAGTGACGACTCTGGTTCCAGGTATCAAGCTACTAGTTCAAGAGCACCCGGACTAGTTGCAAAGGGAGGTAAGGACTCGACAAAGCATTCAAATAATTCAATGCCAATCCTGAAAGGTATTTATATATACATTTTTAAAGAGGGTTTACAATTTGCAGCTGGTTTGGAAAGCTCTATATTGTGTCAAGCTCGATTTTAAGTTTATTGTTACCTCCTCATGCAAAATCAATTATACAGAAGTTTATTTAAGAGACAACTGGAGAGCGCGATGGAACAGCAAACTACACTGTGTCCAACCAGATTTATATCACTGGGTGGGAGTGTCTCAGGTGGTATTCGTTCGGGTCTGAATGGGACATTCTCATCTCACCCACGCCTTCCTACTGAAAGGTGAAAGGCCTCCACAGTGTCATCTATACTTGCAACTGTCAATTATCCATAAGTCACACTCTGGTTGACTGTGTGCTTTATTACCAGGAAATTAATTTACACCTTGCTTCAAAACCATTAGAGAGCATATATATATTTACTTTTAAAAATGTTAGTCCTCAACGAAGACTGGGGTTTCTAAAGGACATTGATCTGAAAAGTAAAATTTAAATTTAGAGTGCTGTACATACTTGTCGCTTTTACCCAAACTTTCTATGCACAATTTTTATACTTTTACCACCCAGGGAGATAAAGGAATCACCATTGCTAATACAGCAATTTATAAGGTGTCCTAGAACATCATGGGCACAATAGAGCCATTACCGTGTTCATGTGTTGTACAAACAAATTCATTCACTGACCTCCTCATGTAAATATTCATTTCTGTGTATTTATAGATCTGTGGCTGCGACTTTTTTACTTTTTAACCATTTCATTCAAAATGGTTAACTGATTAACTTGGCCATGTTAGTTTAATGAATTTAATTGCGGAGTTAGTTTACAAGATAAGTTTTAGCTAAGGATACAATTCCAAAAAAATAGGAAGATAAAATTGCAAAGCAAAATTCCCTTGATTGTGTAAATAGGAGTAGTTTTTAATAAAGATAAGTTAACAAATCTTCGCTTAGGTTCATTTTTGACTCTGACTGTAATAGCATTTTTTTTTTGTTGGTATTAATATATTGTTTTAATAGTAATACTAGTATTTCTAGTAAGCTAAAAAAAAGTATACAATTTTTTTTATTATTTTCATTAAAATGAATAAAAAATTTGAAATACTTTGAAATTTGCTTGATGTCAGGTAAAGTGGCTCCTGGAAGAACCAGATCTCCAGCCAAGCGACGGATGCGTCCTGGAACAAGAGCTCTACAGGAGATCCGCAAATACCAGAAGTCTACAAATTTGCTGCTTCGCAAGCTTCCGTTTGCTCGATTGGTGAGAAAATTATAAGTTAAAGAGAGCAATGTAATCCTCCTGTTAAAGGTCTCCTAGGCCTGAAGAAAAATTTGCTATGGAGATTTTTGGAAACCCTGGGTTTTTGTTGTTGAATTGGTTTAACGTCCAACATCATCACTATAAAAGCTATATTGTGGACGGGCCCCAAGACTAACATCTGACAATTGTATGTGCTGCCACACACGAAACAGGGCGGGGATACCATGACTTCTGTCAGCCGGTCACATTAAACTGACACCGACCCAACCAGTAGGGAGCGCAATCGCCAGGATTCGAACTCGGACCTTTTGCGTAGGAAACCGATGTTCTACCCCAGGGCCACCGCGCTCCCCCTGCATATCCTGGTAATGGTCGGTCACATTGCTTACTGTATCTGACACAAACCGTTTAAAAAAAACAAACATGGCGTTTACCAGGGATGGGCTGGATTCCTGCACCTCCTGTATTGGAGGCTAAAGCTTTAACATCAGTGCAACCACCCTCTGCCCAGAGAAGGACAATCTATCTCTTGTGCTGCTTAGAGTGAAGCCAATTTTCCGTAGATTTACCACTTTTCAGTAAAAACAGAAAAGTTGGCAGATCAGAATTCAGTAAAAATATAAAAAGGAGTTATGTTTGTAAACCAATATACATGTATATATATTTATATGCTACTTAACACTTTATACCAGAAGTTCAGTAAAAAATAATCATAATGATCCAGTTGGCATCCCTGGTTAAATTAAACTTTATCTCCGCCATTTTTATCATTGTAAAAATTTACCCCTCTCCCCCCGCCCCACTTTATATTTAGAAAAAAAAATTTGCAATGACCACCTGTCCTACCAACCACTTCTCCATGGCAAACAGTTGCCATTTATCCTCCTTTCTTTAATCCCTTGTTATCACTGTAATTTTGTGTGCTTTTCTCTAGACTTTGTCATTGAACCAGTTCGATGCAGTTTTTACTTGCGATCAATCATAATGTTAATCACTAACTGCAGTTGTCACCTCAGCCTTGAATTTGAGTTAAAGACTAGCTGAAGAAATTAATATGGACTGTAAAAAATGCTATAAACGTTTTTGTAAAACCACTGATATGCTCTAAAATCCTACAGTGTAGATTTATTTCACTCTCTTGGTCCTTCTCTCTTTTTTCACCTCTCGTTTGTTTTGATGACGTGCAATATTTCTGTAACCTTGATCTTGCTTTACCATCCAGGTGCGTGAAGTTGCGTTGAAGGTGGCACCACTGTCTTTGACCCAGATAATGTGGCAGGCGATGGCGATCGAGTGTTTGCAGGAGGTACGTTTTGGTTCATAGCCAGGGGCACTGTAACAGTGTTAGGTTATATACTGACATACACTCACACACACAGTTCCTGACGGTGACAGCTCACCCATATGTGAGAGAGGGCGCAATAGCCCTGGGATAAAATGCCAGCTTTTGAAGCAGGAGGTCTGTGGTTCGAGCCCTGCTCAGACGATGTCCTCTTATGGTTTGGTGGGTGTCAGTATAATTTGACTGACTGAGACAGAGTCATGGTATCCCAACACTGTCTCTGTGTGGCAGCACGTAAATTTGTCAGACGTTGGTCTTGGTGCCCTGCAACATTATAGTCCATATAGTGCTATATTGGTGCTAAGCAACAACACTTACACTTACTTCATCCATGTGTGAAGTGGTCAGGACAATACATGGCATTTGAGGAATTTTTTTGTTCCTGAGAGTGAGAGATATAAACCAAATTAGGCTGATTTTTATTTTGATCTTTGTCTTAAGGGTTTAATTCTAAAAAGAATCCTAAAAAAACCCAAAAATAAAGCATGCACACAACCAAATGCAGATGTTTTCATTATCCGATTAAACAATAAAAATTAAAGGTTAAGAATCAATTTTATTATAGAAAATATAATGTCCTTCTTTTCCACTCTTCTGCTCTTTTCCTAGGCCTTTAGTCCGTCACACGTATGTGTGGTGTGGCTTGGGGCAGTTCAGCTGAGGGTCATAATGGATCTTTGCTAGATATTATCATGTAAAAAAATTTGACTTCTTCTAAATGTATTGAATTTTAAATTCTTTTTTTTTTTTTTTCAAACACATTCATCCTATTGCATTTAAGTTTCTATTTAAAAAAAGTTTTTTGCTTTTCATATCGAATGATTCAAAGCCTTCTCTTGCTGTGTGCACCTTTTTGGAAAAGTTCCCAAAGTTTATAAAACTAAAAGGTTAAAGATTTGATATTGATTATTTCAACACAGAAATTGTGAAGGTTGATACAAAGAGGTGCTTGCACAAGCGTATATCATTGTGCACAACAAGTGTACGACATGATGGGAAAAGGTTATGACCATATAAACCAATCCTATGCTTGAGTTCTTAAAAGTAGTAGCTGACTGTGCACACTGCATAAGTCGAAGCTTTTTAGATTGATTCTCACTCAACTGTATTATTATTATTATTATTATTATTATTATTATTATTATTGTTATTGTTGTTATTATTATCATTATTATTATTGTTATTATTATTATTGTTATTATTATTATTATTATTATTATTGTTATTGTTGTTATTATTATCATTATTATTATTGTTATTATTATTATTGTTATTATTATTATTATTATTATTTTTATTTTTATTACCATCATTATCGTTATAATCCAACTGTTGCTATCCTCCTGCTACCCCCAGGCCTGCGAGGCATACCTGGTACGGCTCTTTGAGGATGCGAACCTGTGCTGCGTGCACGCCAAGCGAGTGACCCTCCAGGCCAAGGACATCTGGCTTGCCCAGAGAATTGGCGGTTACATGCAACCTCTCACCCTCAGCTAGCGCGACATGTCAATCATAGGATCTTTTCATTCTCTCAGCTCTAGGTGTTTTTTAATATAGACTTTTTTGTCTGAAAGAAACGGGGGGAAATTCTGCAAATTAATGTAAAAAAAAAAAAGCCATTTTGAAATTTTAGAGATTTTTTTTCTTCAAGCTTTTTTTTTTTTTTAATTAATATTGTGCATTTTGTAGTGATATAATAAAGCTTAAGTGCTTTGTTTTTCTAATCTCTTTAAAGGCTACATGCAACCCCAAACCCTCACATAAACAAGTCCATCATAGGGTCTTTTCATCTTCATACCTCCGCGATTTTTTTTGGTACATAGTTAAGCTTTGTCTTGAAAAAAAAGAGAGGGAAAATGGAAATGTTAGATCCATTAAAAAAATTTCCGGATTTTAAAAACTTTTGTTGTAAAATTAATATTTAAGCCCTTTTTTTTGGTCAAGTGTATATCTAAGCATAACTCAGTTTCAAGTGGTCTAAAACTTAAGTATTATGTTTCTCTATAATCCTTAAAGACAAAACAAGTTAAACAGCAAATGTATGGCTATTTTATTCACAACTTTTAAATTTATATAGTTTTGGCCAGTTTCTTATGAATATGTTTATGTCTTCTAAATTTTCAGATTTTTACATGTATACAGGCGGCAGATTTTCTTTCATTAAGCCAAAATTTAGATGCTATCGAATCTGAGACCCCCTGTTCAAAAGCACATCATTCTACCAACTCAGTTTTCATACACTCATGTTACTATTATAATTATTGAAATAGACATGGACATATATTTTGTTAACAATGTTGTTGTAATAACACAACCAACTTTTATTGTTGAAAACTAATTTTTTTTATTTTTCTTGAAAATATGTATATAGCCAAGGTAGAGATGTATATTGAACTAAATGATTTTTCATTTTTTAATCTCACCAGTACTCAAACATTTTTATACATAAAAATGCATTTTATCTTTTTGTCAATTATTTGAAGTTTGTGGTTTCCAAATAGCAGTGAATTTTGCGTTTGGAAACTTTATTTTTCAATCAGTCCTTAAATTAAGGCCTGATTAGCTAAAGCTTGAACTAAAAATCGTAATACATATTTTTATTGTACTTAGTATGCTGTTTTTTTTTTTTAAATCACCAGTTAAAATACAGTAAAGCATTTATTTTCTTTTTGATATCGGTAATATACAGCAGCAAATTATTACCTACCCTCTGCATATTGCAGAGACTTGTTAGCAATTCCTTATTTGACTTGATTGAAAGCTTTAAAAACATTGGTGTGTCTGCTGTGTGAATTGCGTGTATGACGACTCATTTGTGAAGGGTGAATTCGGCACAAGTCAGAATTTTTAGTCATTTATGCTATACTTATAGTGTGTTAAGAACTATCATTCAAATGCACTGATCAATTTTTTTACAACTCTATCATATAATTTTTAGGACCATAGATTTTTTTTATGTTTAGAGATCTTTTTAGCCCAGTGACTTGTGTCTGATTCATCCTGTGTTGGAAATATTTTCTATTCTTTGTGCCTAAATAATATAGTTAGACTAGATAGAGATAAATATTTATCTTGATGAATTTATCTTTTTTAATCTTTCTCAGTTTCTGGTTCCTTATTTTTTTCACATTGATCTTTATGTCAATCATATAAATTTTCTTTTTGTTTACAAGCTATGAACTTTGTGTTTGCTAACTGTATATTTTGTATATCAATCTTTAATCAATGTACATATTTTTCTTGATGAATTTTTACGTAGTTTATTATTGACTAAAAAATAAAGTGAATTTTTTTAATTTGGTCTCTTTAACTAATAAAATCAATTTAACTTAGGGTACAGTATATATGGGAGAAAGAAAAAACTGAAAGCATTGTTTGACAAAGCTTATAAGAAAGTGAAATTTATTTCTTTTAAAATTGTCATAATCACAGCAATCCAACGTTGAAATGTATAAAAATAGAATATTCAATATATTGTATCAATCACAGCAGTTTTGTTTGTGAAGTAGAAAATCATTGGTGATATATAAATACATGCATATATGTTTTAAAACAACAATAAATAAAATATAGTTTGTAAATGGACTTAACAACTTCATAGAATTTGCTTTAAAAAAATTGAATTTTTGATCAACAATTAAAAACTTGCATCAACGTTGAGAAAGTCGTTGACAGTACAATACTGTAGAACTAGAACTGGAATTCAGTTAACTTTGATGCTCTTAGAGCACACTATCTACAGATAGCTAATAACTATCTCATCTCGGGTCCAACAAACCTGAAGTACAGACAGCTTTCAAAGTTGCATACCGAACATTGAATCAACTTTAAAATTAGACAACCCACTTAGGAATAATACTTCTCCCATAAGCCAGGACTGACATCATGTAGTGTAGTGTGCAGTAATGGCTGTGGGCCACAATAAAAAATGATTAGCAGAGAGGGGAGAGTCAGATAATTGGCGAACTTTGAGCAAGATGGGAGATAAAAAAGTTAAAGATGCCAATTTATAACTTGAGATTGTGTGAGTGGTTGGGAAAGAAGAGGTAAATGGAAAGTCAAGCTGTTCAGCGAGATGCAATCTTTGTTTTGCTGATCGACATCCAATGTTAGCACTATATAGGCTACATTGTGGACATGTCTGAAGACTTAAGTTTGGCAATTTCATTTGTTGCAAAAAATTGTAATAGGATTGAGCCAAAGACGGAATAATGATGGGCAGATAGGTGAAAAAAAAGTTAGAAAATTAAGATAAACGAGTTAATGCCGCCAATAACTTGGCTAAATAGAAGATGTTGGGTTGGTTTAACGTCCAACAGCAGCACTATATAGACTATATTGTGGACGGGCCCCAAGACGGACGTCTGACAATTGTATGTGCCGCCACACATGAGACAGGGCGGGGATACCATGACTCCTGTCTCAGCCAGTCACATTATACTGACACCGACCCAACCAGTAGGGAACGCAACAGCCAGGATTCTAACTCCGGACCTCTTGCGTCGAAAGCAGATGTTCTACCTCTAGACCACCGCGCCTCCCGCTAGATAGAGGAATTTGCTGGGAAGAGTAAAAGGCTTCAAGGTGTGGATGGAATACGTGAAGTTGCCAATCTTAGTTCTTGTGTCAAAAGAGGGAATTTGCAAGCCTCGTTTTATTTACTGGCTCTTTGCTCGTAGAAACTTATGAGTTTTTTTGCAACTGTAAGGCTAAATGATAATTGAAATTGAGTTCTTAACCACAATAAAGTAAAGTATGAAATCAATTTTTTTGTTATAAAATTAAAAATCTGTCGTGATATTTTATGTGACATTGTGAGAGAATGGATAGTACTACTAGTAATTGTAGGGAAATGTTTAAAAAACCCAGTAGAATTCTATGTTTATAGGAACTAAAAAGTCTGCATCCATATTTAAATATAAAGTGAAAAGAGAAAGAAATGCTATGAGTTATTTCCTGGTGTTTATAACACAAGAATGAAGGATTATCAACATCCAAGGTGAGATTAGTCCCAAAAGGCATCACTTATTCTTATGTTTGGGGAGGAGAGAAAAAATTGACAATAAGATTACATGCAATAGAAAAAAATGTACAATAAGATTAAGATTATTAAGAGAGACAGTGAGTAGACAGTACATCATTTACATGAAGTACCATTCCACTATCACAGAAGGAAAATACACGCATATCAATATGCAGAATTTACAGAGAATTAAGAAGAAAACAAAACAGTACAGAGATTAATCTT
This sequence comes from Elysia chlorotica, assembly GCA_003991915.1. Taxonomy (NCBI): domain Eukaryota; kingdom Metazoa; phylum Mollusca; class Gastropoda; family Plakobranchidae; genus Elysia; species Elysia chlorotica. The sequence goes on from RQTK01000864.1 coordinate 171,043, forward strand.
GGATGGACTTTTTAAAAAATTTGGTAAAAAAATATGTATCACTATCAGTCGGCAACAAGCATTTGTAAAAAAAAATAATCACTATTTCAGCAAATTGCTCAAACATATCACAGCATTCCATCTTATTTAATAGTTTTTAATGCTGCCACTTAAAGATAAAAGGAATGGACTCAGCAGTAAATCATAAGGACCTGAAACGGATTTTTAAAAGTACAGTATCAAATATAGTTATTGCAAAGGCACAAAGACAATTATAGTATATAAATAAATAAGATACAAGGAACGTGAAAGATTTTGTTTTATAAATATGTGTGTGTGTGATAAAAAAAAAGGATTGCACAGTAACATTGGTGCTTATAAAAAGTGAAAGATTATAAAAATTAGTGGTGTTTTAAAAAAGGTTTAAAATTGAAACCAAAATAGGTGCAAGAGCAAACAAATTAATAAATCTTGATATAGTGAAAACCTCGCTAAGCAAAGTCTGACAATTTGAAATTCTCATACACAGAATTTTACAAGGTAATACACTTTATGTGTAATTAAATTTTTTTTTCTCTTTGACTATTAAAATCAGACTCATAAAAGTCTTTCTCGTCTGATTCTCTTCATTTGAAGCTTAAATCAACATTAGGCATTAAAAAAGTACTACCTGCTTAGCTTATTACAGCCAAGACATACCTTTAAAGACATTTTGGGAGAAGGTCGCTATAGAGATAAAACATTCGGAAACATCCTTACATGGAGTATATCAAAGTAAGCAATTTTCTACAATGGTAACACTTTAATGGCTCATGTATGTGCCCTTAATTTAAAGTTAAAGGACTAAGGAGCAAATCCCTATCAATTCGAAAAAGAGGTTTCCACTGTATATTTGACAAAATTATTATGTGCAATGTATAAAAAAATAGGAGTCAAGAATTTAAAAGTGAATGAAACTTGGTTATTAAAAATAATAATATAAAATGGTAAATTAATAAAAAAAAAAATAAAAAAAAGCCTTTAAAGTTAAAGTTAATTTAGTAAAAAAAAGCATACACAAACTTGGAAAAATGTTATGTTTTTTTCAATGCCTTTTTAAAATGGGAGTGGGTGGGACAAGCTTTGATTCAAACCGCAAATCTCTGGTTCTCAATCCAAAGAACTAACCACATCAGCTACTTATCCTTCTAAAATACCTACACAGCTTAGTTGGTCTTTCTTTAGCTTGAGATTTTAAGCAAAGGTAGTACCTGGTACTAATATTAATACTAGTTTAAGACAAAAAAAAATTATTTACATTGTAAAATATTATTTTAAAGTAAAAATCTTCCACTTATATAAAATTATAAAACAATTAAAATTGAGTTCAAGTTTCCTAAATTAAAAGATTTTAGTTGCTTTAGGATTGTCAGGCCAAACAAAGGTGACTATTGGAATCAATACAGAAATTCTCAAGGGAAGATTGACTTAGTACAGTTGAAGTTTCCTCCACTTACAATAACAGATAAATGCCTGCATACAATTTGCAAAGATTCAAGTAGTGGTAGAGGCAACAACAGTAATGTTAGTTGTAGTAATAATAATGATAATAATTTTTATAATTTCAACAAAAATAAAAGGAATAAAAAAATAAAAAATAATAATGACTTAATAATAATAATAATAATAATAATAATAATAATAATAATAATAATAATAATAATAATAATAATTATTGTTATAATTATTATCATGATTATTATTTAAGTGCATTCCACACAACTCATTATCTGAGAGTTAGAATTTTCTATTAAGTGGACATGATTAAAAAGTCCAGAATAAACCTTTTAATTGCTCCTTGCATATTTTTGCTTAATTTGACAATTTACTGATTCATTTCTTTTATTGTAACATGTTTCTAATCCAATAAGACATGAATACTATTTTTTTAGTATTTGTAGGTGGATATGCCTGTATTAAAACGGATAAAATAACCTCGTAAAAGTTATTTAACTTATTTGGTTTAAATTAGCTTGTAATTATCGCTTTTAAATAAAATTTCCTAGAGGTAGAAACAGTAAGAAATACAAGGAATAACTAAAATACCATGTTAAAAGATTTTAGTTGCTTTAGGATTGTCAGGCCAAACAAAGGTGACTATTGGAATCAATACAGAAATTCTCAAGGGAAGATTGACTTAGTACAGTTGAAGTTTCCTCCACTTACAATAACAGATAAATGCCTGCATACAATTTGCAAAGATTCAAGTAGTGGTAGAGGCAACAACAGTAATGTTAGTTATAGTAATAATAATGATCATTATTTTTATAATTTCAACAAAAATAAAAGGAATAAAAAAATAAAAAATATAATGACTTAATAATAATAATAATAATAATAATAATAATAATAATTATTGTTATAATTATTATCATGATTATTATTTAAGTGCATTCCACACAACTCATCATCTGAGAGTTAGAATTTTCTATTAAGTGGACATGATTAAAAAGTCCAGAATAAACCTTTTAATTGCTCCTTGCATATTTTTGCTTAATTTGACAATTTACTGATTCATTTCTTTTATTGTAACATGTTTCTAATCCAATAAGACATGAATACTATTTTTTTAGTATTTGTAGGTGGATATGCCTGTATTAAAACGGATAAAATAACCTCGTAAAAGTTATTTAACTTTGTATGGGCTAGAAAAGCCAATGAACGATGCACTAAGAGCACTATTGTAGATTTCTATCTAAACCTACGATTAAGCCACTCTCTTAAAATTCTATATCTTCTAATTCCGTTTTAGCTTAATTCGGCATAAAAGTTCTGGTCTTTGTTATGTCAATTTATCAGGTATGCACTGTATCATCATCATCATTATTATTATTGTTATTATCATTATTATTATTATTATTACTATTATTACTATTATTATTATTATTATTATTATTATTATTATTATTATTATTATCATCATCATCATAATCATCATCATCGTTATATTATAATTCAAAATCCTAATAATATTGACAATGACAAAAGAAATGTCAACAGCAACATGAGCGGTATCTAAAAATAATGATAATTAAACTAAAAGTTGCAGTATATCACATGGCAATAATACTCACATGAAGGAAAACCTAAACAAAAAATCTACAATATTATGAAATAACTAAGGGGTACAAGAAGGCAAACACTGAACAAATTTGGAAAATTTTGACTAACATAGATGTTTGGTTATTCTCTTTCACAATGACTAGTTACCAGCAGGGATGCAGAAAATGTGAGTATTTTCATTGGTGATGGTAGGAGGCTGGATCAGCCAATGCAATGCTTTGGTTAAAAGTATAGTAAAGTATTCTTCAGCCGATTCCAATGTAAATAGTACACATGTAAGAAAAAACTAGTAAAATTAGAACTCTTAAAAAAAACTGTGCCAACAATACTTGTGGTTTGAGCAGTTGAGTTAGTAAACAGTCCTGGTTAGTGAATTGTCCGAAAAACATTCTCAACTAAAACAAAAAATAGCAGTATTGTCCTTCAATACCATATTTATATTTTGAAAAACAGTATAAAATTTAATAGTTTGAAATAGTGGGTGTAAGGGTAAACCTAACCTATCATTGTATCAAGGCATTATTTATAGGACTAGATAGTCTAGATGATAATGATGGACATCAAGAAACCAACAAACAAAACCAAATTTAGCATGATATCAATGATATCATGATATAAACTAGGTTCTAATGTAAATAGTACATGTCCCAAGTTTAGAGGCAATTTATTGTAACTGCAAAGAGTTAAAGGCCCGTGCAATGTATACAATTTCAAATAAACACACTTTGACATGTTTAAACAAAAATGTATTTATTTATTAATTTATTTATTTTTTTAACAAAGTGCCATGTCTGGTTTTCACCCATTCTAGTTCTACCCCCCTTTTTTTTAGGATCTAGAGGAAAAATATTTAGTTTAGTAATAAAGCAAAATTGAGCCGACAATACTTGGGAGTTTCAGCAGTTGTCAAATAATCCTGATATGTGGATGATTAAAACATTTTCGAGGAGCCAGGGTTTTACAAGTACAAAAAAGAACAGTGCTGTCTTCAATACAATAGTCCAGTGCAATTATTGGGAGATATACTGTAACCCTATCAAGGCGGTGGTCTCCAAGAGCTAATCTTAGGACTTGTACTCGAGATAATATGATGATGGATGTAAAAAAAACTAACATAGAAATCCAATGATGATGCATGAGCTGAATGACAGGTTGCAGTTAAAACTTGCTTTGTCAAACCATTTACTTCATATTGTATAGCTGAACATCAAAGTATACTCTTTAAGATTTACGAGACAATCAGTACTTTATAAAGAACAGCATTTCAGTTTTTATCTTCAATGCCCAGTGAATGTTCATCCATTTTTATATATATATCTACTAGTTTATAGACATATTCAAGCCAACCAAATTTACTGCAACAAGAATTTATGACCATCAACTGAAGCAATGAAAGCTTAAAACAGTTGCCTGAGGAGACAACTACAGTACACACTGTATGCTACCTTTGATTTGATTTGGTTTGGTTTGCTGGTTTCTAGATCACATTGCAGATGGGTTCCAATACTAACATCTGACAAAGCATTGTTTTTTTATTTAAAATTATCGCTTTCAAATAAAATTTCCTAAATGGAGAAACAGTAAGAAATACAAGGAATAACTTTGCTCAGTTAATTCAGACTTTGAATCAAATACCATGTTTAAGATGTAACAAGAGAATTTTTCAAAAGTTACCTACTTGACTTTTAAATACAATTTCCTAGAGGTAGAAACAGTAAGAAATACAAGGAATAACTTTGCTTAGTTAATTCAGCCTTTGAATCAAATACCATGTTTAAGATGTAACAAGAGAATTTTTTTAAAAGTTACATACAATTATCAAATACAAGGCTAAACAAAATTTACATCAACTCTGATTCAACAGTTTCGCATTGTTGTTAAACGGGTAATCCTGTCGGCTAATTATCGAAAATATTTTCATTTGCATGTGTATTAGGCTCCACAAGTCAAGGCAAAAGATTGGGCTTCATTTATATTTAAAATATGTTGTTTATAGGCCCTGAATGTTCCATGAAAGTAAAATGTTTAATGACAGCTTTAAAATTAATAAACAATGAGATAAGATCTAGATTTCCAATGTGCTGTCAATTGTGGAATACTATCGAATTTGAGCGAAATCCATGTAAAACTTAATATGCATCAAAGTTTCATACATAAAAAACAGTATTTTAAAAAAAATAGCACTTTAAAACTCAACAGACAAATATTTTAAAGGTAGATATAGATTTTTGAGAAAATTGTTGAAGCAAGTATGACTCGAGGCCTGGGAATTTTAGGCTAAGGGTCACAATGAATCATTTTTAATTATTGGTACCACTTTAACATTTAAAGTAAACTGCCTAGTTTGACAATCACATATTTTCTATGAACTTTGGGAATTTTTTTCTCTCTCAAGCAAACTGTTAACTTTAAGGGCAATATTATGTCCACCCATTGAATATTTAAAATTTAATACTTTGCCTGTTTTAGTTAGTACAATCAGTATTATAATTTTTCACACTTTAAAGCCACACATCTTAGATTGGCCCTTCCCTAAAACACCCCGTAAGAGAGCATCATGCATAAAAACAAGAACCATGGCATCATCAGTCAAACGTTTTGAAGGCAGAAAAATTAACTCTTAACCTAATTGCTCTCTTGATATAAAATCTTGAGGTCTGCAAAATCGTTGCAACAGAAATGATGAGTATGTTCGGCCTGTTGTCACTGAGGGTTCTTGTTGAATTTTGAGCTTGCTAATGCTATCTGACTTTGGAGTTGAGAAAGTCTACAAACCTTTTCCGGTACACGTCCGGTCTTTTGGTGGAATGTTCCCCACATCGGTACTTAATTATTTTCCAGTATTGCGCCATCTTCTGGCGCCAGTCAAAACGCGTCAAGAAATCGACCACGCCCAGGAAGTAGCGGTACTCCTGCCCATCGATGATGTGAAGCCGGTTCTGGCATTTGGGCAGGAGGCGCCGGTTTTCATCACGGAACTTCTCAACGCCATCAGAGAGACATCGAGGGAACATGAGACCAGGCTTGACCTGCGGCATGATGACCGTCGCCGAAACTGCCGGAGATCTCACCCACTCCGAATTCCGGTGAGCAAATTTTGCTGACACGGGGTCTTCGTGAGCTTCTGCTGGGCTAGTGGTGGTGGTGGTGTTGTGGATGTCATCATCGTGGAAATATGCAGAGTCCGGGGTTTCCATGTCAGTGCCATGTCTCCTCCCGGGTTTGTCACGCAGGTTGTTGTTGTCGCTGGTGTTGGTTTCGTTGATGTTGTTGGTGTTAAGAGTGCCATTGAGGCGAAGATTGTTGCTGCGACTGGTGGAGAGATTCTCACAGTCCGAGTCTATAAACTCGCTATCCATGCTGGGCGCTCGAAGCCGTACGTTGCTCGTGTGGTGGATGGAGCTGGGGATAAAGTCAACACATAAGTCAACACAGTTGTGGTCTATCTGTAGGCTATGCAACTTCATAGGCTGTCTTTTTGCAATTTTGCAGGAACTAAGGTCTATTCCTTGTGTCCGCACTATTTTGGGGAGTTTTTAAAAATTAAAAAAAACAAATATAAGCTTCGATTTTTTAAATTTTGAAATGGAAGGTGTACCGATCAATACAAAGAGGTGCTTGTATACTAAACACAAGAGCATATTTATTCATCTGCACAACAAGACTAGTGTGACCATGGAGCTGGGAAGTAAAAGAGGGGCTTATATCAAAACAGCCTTGGTCCATCTATAAGGTCCGCAATTTCTTTTTTGTTTTTGTTTTTTATCGAAAAAAATTTGCTACAATGAATATTACAAAATTTGCTCTAAAAATACAAGTATTTGCATTAATTTAAAGCAGCAAAAAATATGAAATAAAAGAAAAGAAAACATGGACTTGTTTAAAAAATTGCATTCAATTTTGATCATGCAACATATCACTTTTATTATAGACCATATCGCTAAAATAATAATGTAAGGAAAACAAATTAAAATATTCAATTCTAAAAAGATTTTTAATTGATACAATTCACTATATTCTATGAACATTATTTACTCAGTATTATAAGACAGAGTAATATTTAGGCGATCATAAAGTGAAGACAACTAAACTGTCTGTCTGTCTGTTTGTGTGTCTGTCTGAATGCCTGTCTGCCTGTTCGCCCGCCAATCTCTTTTAGGACATCATGGGCACAACATAGCTGTTACCGTGCTGACGTGCCGTAAAACAAACTCACTCACTCACTTACTCATGCCAATCTCTCACTCTCTCTAGACGAGTAGCCCCATGTTGAACATATTTCCAAATTCTATAAGCCGAATACTGTTTTCGAATTAAGTTCAGAATAAAATTACATATTTTTTAAATCTATTAAAACCGTTTAAAAATTAAAATTGGTACATTTCAAAGTAAAAAAATAAATTATAATAATAACCCTCTTCCTAAATCTAGGTTTAGCCTTTAAGAACTACTTTAGTCTTTTTTTTATGAAAACGGTGAGTTCAACTCACAGGCCTATCCTGTCAACGACGGTCGCCACGTGATCGATCTGTTTCTCCGTGAAGTGCCTCCGCTGTCTCCCCAGTAGCAGGCTGTAGTCCATGCAGTTGTGCCGCTCCAGGAACTCGGTGTCCGCCGAGATCTGGGCCATGAACCAGTCGCCCTGGTCACCTGCGGAAAGTTTGAGTTCGGTTGGGTTGATTTAACGTCCAACAGCAACACTATATAGGCTATATTGTGGACGGGCCCCAAGACGGACGTCTGACAACTTTATGTGCTGCCACACACGAGACAGGGCGGGGATACCATGACTTCTGTCTCAGCCGGTCACACCGAACCAGTTACTGTAGGGAACGCAACAGCCAAAATTCGAACTCGGGACCTTTTGCGTCGGAAGCTGATGTTCTACCCCTAGACCACCGCGCCCACCGCGGAAAGTTTGATAAATCTTTGTTTTTCATTTATAAAACAAAAAAAGATTTAGAGTATAATGAGAAATGAGTATAATTATGTTATTATACAACTGAGGTTTTGTTTTTATGACCAGTGTTGATTTTTTTTTACGCTGTGACAGACTTTTTAATTTTATTTAGTTTTCCAGTGAAAAAATCTGAGTGCAGTTTTAAAAGTATCATTTCAAAAGTAAAAACATCCAATAGTGTAATACCAGTTGAATTGGTTCTGAGAGAAACAAAATTAAGTATGTATAGATCTAGAGCAAATGCTGACAGCGTTCTCATTGTTTAGATAGAATGTTTAACGACAATGTGAGCAGGACTTCTGATAAGAAGCTATGTGCTTTGCAGACCGAGCTTAAGGTACCCTGGTACCTGAAGTGTTGAGCCGCAAAACTCTAGGAAGTTACATCTAATATATATATACCATAGTCACCTCAGTGGGGAAAAGTTTGTTCAAAAAGCGCTCAGATTTTTAGTTTGTAAAATGTGTAACTTATCGAGTTTGTAGCCTGTTACAAGAACAGAAATTTACTTCTTTTTCTTCACTTTTAAATAAAAAAGAGAAAATAGAAAGGAATTTCATACTAAAATTGTTAATTCCTGTGTCCTATGTTATGAGTATTCTGGTATTAGACAAAAAAATAAATAAATTATCAAACAAGTTTAGAGCACCAACTTAAGTTAATCCTCCCCCTTTTACTTGGAGGATTGGAAGGAAAGTAGAGACTCACCAAAATCCATTTCTTCGTCTAGGAAATTCTGATCTTTCAGCACTGTCACAATGTTAGAATCCGGAGAATTTGGCTGGAGGAGAGAGAAAGAGCAGGTTTCAGTGTGATGGTTATATAATTTAGACTGTGAGAGGCACAGATTAAGCCAGACAAGAGTGATAACCGTTCTATTGTTTTAACCTGTACTAAAAAAAAGTATTTATACAAATATCAGATGTGCTGGAATTATGTTTTGCTGCAAAGACACAAATAAATAGACAGACAAACAAACACACAAAGGCAGACAGACACATCCACACACACAGAAAGACAGACAAAGACAATCAAGACAAGTGGACATAAACATGCAGACGGGAAAACAGACAAACAATCAAACAAACAGAAAGATATCTGGACACAGAATGACAGCCACACATAATAGAAAAGCATACAGCCCAACAGACACCACCAAACAGATGGTGAGAGACGGTTGGTTGATTGTTTGGGTTGGTTTAACGTCCAACAGCAGCACTATATAGGATATATTGTAGACGGGCCCCAAGACGGACGTCTGACAACCTTGTTTCTGGTCTTTCAGAGTTTAAGTGAGTTGGAAGCAGGGCTAAGTAACAGAAGGTACAATGTTCCAATCTCAGCTTGTGAACACGTCTTTATATAGGATTCTTTGAGAAACCTTGCGCACATACAACACATACTTAATATTCTCGGTTTCTTAATATGGCCTCGGAGGGAATCACCTTTCCAACTGGTCACTTAGGCACTGTCTGAGACAGTAAGATTAAAAGGATATACCACTTAAAATTTTTTCCCCTCACATACATAAAATCAGGAGCAGCACGTTAACTTTTAACAGATTACAAATTCCTTCCTTTTCAAGGCTGTTCAAAGCTGTGTGTGGTCTTTACATATTTCTGGGAAGAATCTAACTGTATTCTAGGATGGAAATTATTATTACTTTCTACATTATTTATTATTAATATTATTATAACTATTATCATCGTTACGATTATAAATGTTATTATTATTATTATTATTATTATTATTATTATTATTATTATTATTATTATTATTATTATCATTATGTTATTATTATTATTATTATTATTATTATTATTATTATTATTATTATTATTATTAATATCAATACCCCAAAATCATCAGTGTATATCCCATTTAAGACAAATTAATAAACTTCATGGTTCATGCTTATAGAAATAATGAAGGCCTAATTCGCTCAGTAAATAGATTGTCCTGTAGAGAAAAATATCCTTTTAGATGACAATGACAGTTCAAAACCAACTTTAATACACATCTTTTGGTAAAAATGTTTTCTCTATGGGGGATCATACCGATACTGTAAAAACTATGGCTATGAGACTTTTTCTTTCAGGAACCACCCATAACCTCTATTTATCATCCATCAAAACTTCTCAGAAGTTCTCAAGACTAAAGACTGGCAATTTTATGTGCTTCCATGAGAAAACAAAGAACAAAGACTTTTACCTGAGTCAATCATATTATACTGATCTAGGCACATTCAGTGAGGGGTAAAGCTACCTGATTAAGATTTGAACTCGGGACTTCTGATTAGAAGCTCTGTGCTTTGCAGACTGAGCTAAAGGTACCCTCATACCTGAAGTGTGAAGTCACAAAAGTTTAGGAAGTTGCATCGAATACATATACCATAGTCACCTCGGTGGGGAAAAGTTTGTTCAAAAAACGCTCAGATTTTTAGGTTGTAAAATTATCTAACTAATCGAGTTTGTTTGTAGCCTGTTACAAGAACAGAAATTTACTTCTTTTTCTTCACTTTTAAATAAAAAAGAGAAAATAGAAAGGAATTTCACACTAAAATTGTTAATTCCTGTGTCCTATGTTCTGAGTATTCTGGTATTACACAAAAAAATAAATAAATTATCAAACAATTCTAGACCACCAACTTAAGTTAATCCTCCCCCTTTTACTTGGAGGATTGGAAGGAAAGTAGAGACTCACAAAATAAAGGGGGGAAGGGGGATTGGAAGGAAAGTAGAGACTCACCAAAATCGATTGGAAGGAAAAGAGCACCAACTTAAGTTAATCCTCCCCCTTTTACTTGGAGGATTGGAAGGAAAGTAGAGACTCACCAAAATCGATTTCTTCGTCTAGGAAATTCTGATCTTTCAGCACTGTCACAATGTTAGAATCCGGAGCATTTGGCTGGAGGAGAGAGAGAGAGAGCAGGTTTCAGTGTGATGGTTATTTAATTTAGACTGTGAGAGGCACAGATTAAGCCAGACAAGAGTGATAACCGTTCTATTGTTTTAACCTGTACTAAAAAAAAGGAAAGTATTTATACAAATATCAGATGTGCTGGAAGTATGTTTTGCTGCAAAGCCACAAATAAATAGACAGACAAATAAACACACAAAGGCAGACAGACACATCCACACACACAGAAAGACAGACAAAGACAATCAAGACAAGTGGACATAAACATGCAGACGGGAAAACAGACAAACAATCAAACAAACAGAAAGATATCTGGACACAGAATGACAGCCACACATAATAGAAAAGCATACAGCCCACAGACACCACCAAACAGATGGTGAGAGACGGTTGGTTGATTGTTTGGGTTGGTTTAACGTCCAACAGCAGCACTATATAGGATATATTGTAGACGGGCCCCAAGACGGACGTCTGACAATTTTATGTGCTGCCACAGACGAGACAGGGTGAGGATACCATGACTCTTGTCTCAGCCAGTCACATTATACTGACACCGACCCAACCAGTAGGGAACGCAACAGCCAGGATTCGAACTCGGGACCTTTTGCGTCAGAAGCCGATGTTCTACCCCTGGACCACCACGCCCCCCGAGATGGTGAGAGACAATGTCCACCCTAATCCCCACCTTCTGATAGCGCCCGGCTGTGCACCCTTTGATGTCGAAACGCTCCTCGATCCGAACGGACGGAAAGAAAATGCTCTGCATGACGAGGAAAAACTTTCGCGGGCGCCCCGTGAACTTGATGGTGTAGCACCCGATGTACTTGACTAGCAGGGAGTGCGGGAAGCAGATGAAATGCTTGAGGTAATCTCTGGAGTGTGGGGATAACGAGTAACAAAATGTTTTGTTTATTGACATTGTTGTTAACATTTAATGAAATTTAAAAAAAAATATTGACATTTCCTAAAAAGTGAAAAATATTTGGTTTCTTATGAGGATGTTGTGAACTATTGACACTGTTGTGAACTAGTGAAAAAATATTTCTTAATTATCGACAATGTTAACAAGTAAAAAAAAATTATTGACATTTATTAAGAAGTAAGAAAAAGACTATTGACATTATTAAAAAAAAAAAATTTGGTTTACTACTGAGTAGTCAATGTCAATAGTCTTTTTCTTACTTCTTACATTGTTGTTTTTATGTTTGTATAAATGTAAACATTGTCGATAATTAAGAAATATTTTTTTACTACTGACATTTACTTACAAGTAAATAATACTTATTATTATTTACATTGTTGTTTTTATGTTTGTATAAATGGAAGCATACTGGCTTTGTCAGGTCTGGAAAGTTTGCGTTATAATTGTTTACTTACTCTAAAAGGCACAGGAAAAACCTCACATCTCGTTGTCGATTGGATTTGAACATGAACTGCATATCATTGCTGGAGAAAGAAGAGAGGAAAAAGAAGGAATGAAAAAAAAACAAGGGTTGTTGGTTGGTTGGTTGAAAGTCGAACGTCAGCTATATATAGGCTATATTGTGGATGGATCCCCAGTCTAATGTCTGACACTTTTATGTGACCTTGACTACTGTCTCAGCTGGTCACATTATATTGACACTGACTCAACCAGTTGGAGACAAATAAGATGTTTGCGCGATCGTGGGTTTTGAACTGAAGACCTCCCAGCCAACTCTCTACCACTAGTGGCCAGTTTGCCTCTGTTCATTCTCCAAATGCGTCAATTACCATCAAACCAAATAATTCAAATAAAAAGAAATATTAAACCATATAGACAGAAGGAGAGAGAGTTATTATCTTAGTCGATCATGCCTTTTACTCTTGACCAAACACGCAAAGACACATCGGAAAATTAAACACAATGTGTATAGACGGAACTGTACAAAAACGCCTAAGGCAAAAACAAGCCAACCATTAGGGAATGAAATTGGACAAATCATCATTGTGCTATTATTTTGACATAATTCATGTTCGTTACTTTTCAGAAAAAATAAAAAAAATTATTTCCTCATATCAGTTTCAAAACGAAAACTGATTTCTAGTAAGATGAAGCAAAACCTATCAGCACATTTTCAATTTGAAAGTTTAGTTAGATAGGTCTCATTTTTACCTTTACAACGATATTATATCACTTTCACAATCGTAACACAGTGACGATATAAACTTTTGACCCATCCCAGGGTTTCAAATCGGAGACCTCGCAAATTAGGACACCAAAGCTCTACCACTTGCGCCACTTTGCCTGACTCACCTGAGGAAGAAATCCTGGCCGCTCTTGGAGTTGCTGATGAACTCGAGGTACGGCAGATTGGTCGGAGCCACCGCTCGCATGTAGACATCCTCCGCCACACCCACCGAGCGACGGATCGTTGCAAACACCGAGCTGGCGTAGCTCTCAAACTCAAACTCCTGGAGAGAGAGAGACAGCAGATGAGAGTTGGTGGGTTGGTTGGGTTGGTTTAACGTCCAACAGCAGCACTATATAGGCTCTTTTGTGGACGGGCCCCAAGACGGACGTCTGACAATTGTGCTGCCACACACGAGACAGGATGGGGATACCATGACTCCCGTCTCAGCCGGTCACAACAGCAGATGAGGGAAGGTGTGAGTTAAAAGTTATTAACGTCAGTGTCAATTTCATAGATTTGTATATTATATGAATGTGAATATTGTATTGTAGGGGAGTGAATAATGATTGTTGTAGTGGTTGTTGTTGTGATTGTAGTTGTGATTGTTGTAGTGATTGTTGTAGCAATTGTTGTAGTGATTGTTGTAGTGATTGTTGTAGTGAATGTAGTAGTGGTGGTTGTAGTGGTGGTTGTAGTTGTGGTGGTTGTAGTGGTGGTTGTAGTTGTGGATGCAGTTGTGGTTGTGGTACTACTACTACTACTACTACTACTACTACTACTACTACTACTACTACTACTACTACTACTACTACTACTACTACTACTACTACTGCTACAACTACTGCTACAACTACTGCTACTACTATCATCATCATCATCATTTAAAAAAAAATTAATTGCTATTTTATTAACATCATTAACTATATTTTTACTATTATAGTACTTACTAATTTCAGTAAAAACTATTCACAAATGACTTGCTTCACTTGTTTGAGTGAAGCAAGTTGGTAGACTGTGGCTGATATATTTTTATCAAAGAACTACTACGCGATTTTGAAAGGAAATAGAATTTGGAAAATATGCCCTTGGATTAAGAGAGAAGAGAAAATGATACAGTGACAATTGAACAGAAAGTAAATATGACCAGTGGAGAGGAATGATTGGAGAGAGAGAGAGAGAGAGAGAGAGAGAGAGAGAGAGAGAGAGAGAGAGAGAGAGAGAGAGAGAGAGAGAGAGGGAGAGAGAGACACACACACACCCAGAGGGATACACACAGACAGACAGATACACAGACAGTCAGATAGATAGACAGAGACAAAAAAAAACCCAGAGAAAATGGGAGAGAGAAGGAGAGAGAGAGAGAGAGAGAGAGAGAGAGAGAGAGAGAGAGAGAGAGAGAGAGAGAGAGCAAAAAGAAACAGATAAATATAGAGCTAGTATTATATTGACCCTAGCAGACACACGGAGATACAATAATAACCACGTTTTAATTTGCCTAAATAACATCATCACCACAGAACATTAAAACCCACTGCAAACACCCCAAACCACACACACACACACACACACACACAATATAACAGAGAGCTGAGGCATGTGTCATGGTTTAACTATGAACTTAGAATTCAAAGAAAAGGCAGAGCCAGTCTAGCTCGATACTTTGTTTTTAAAACAGCATTGAGTTGACTTTTCAGGGCATGACAGTCCCCCTTTGTTCTGCCAGCCACAGAGTTAGATTCCAATGGGTTCAATTTTGTCACAGACTGTAAAAGAGTTAATTGCTCACATTCTATTGATTTTCTTTCTGTGAAGTGTGCAGCTGAAATATTTAGACCTGACATCCATAGTGCTATCACACAGTGTAGAGTCAAGTTGTGTCTTTGAGTTGAAGGGAATTGATAGGATTGTGTCATCAAGTATAGAGGCAGTGCTTGTTTTTTTTCTCTCTATCTGTATTTCTGTGTCTGCAGGCCTGCCTGTCTCTCTCTTCCCCCCCCTCTCTCTCTCTCTCTCTCTCTCTTTCTCTCTCTATTCTCTTTGCTTTCAATTCTTTACTCTCTTTAAGTCTTAACCTTTGGTTAAATCTACCATCATAACTTTATAAATAAATGATCTATCACCCAATTATTGTCAGACAGAAGAAACAAAGAAGCAACACACAAGCTGTAAGAACAAGTTTCTTTGAAAACATCCTTGAATGTCACAGGAAACAATACTGTGCCAACCGCATTATTTAAAAAAAGACAATAAGAGACAAGCATACAGCAATCAACTAAACTGTAATACCACAAGGGTAACATTCCCACACTAATTAAAGACCCCTATCAACCTCTCTCCTCTATCTGGACTCAATGTCCTTCACTAAACTTCTTCGTTCTATCTTCCTCTTACAATGGTCAGATTCAGGAACAACTGGTCAATCACCGTTAAGGTTGACACACGGCCAATCATAGAAAAACAGATCTTAGACTAGAATTCACCATTGCTCATCAACTCTCTATTAGTCAATAATTCTTGGTGTAGTAGAAATTCATAAAAAATACATCAAAATTTGGGAAGCACTATTGATGCTGAGTTGTTGTTGAGTTGGTTTATCGTCCAATATCAGCACTCTTGTTGTTGAGTTGGTTTAATGTCCAACATCAGCATTGTTGTTGTTGAAAATGGTTTAACGTCCAACATCAGCACTATATAGGCTATATTGTGACCCCCAGACTGACGCCTGACAATTTTAAGTGCTGCCACACACGAGACAGGGCGTGAAGCCATGACTCCTGTTTCAGACAGTTACATTAAACTGACACTGACCCAATCAGTAGGGATCGAAATCGCCAGGACAAATGAGACAGGACAAAATCCAGTAGAAGTTGAAATTGGAAGGTGGCATAGGAGATGGATTGGGCATACTCTTAAGAACAAAGTTTGTTATATCAAAAAGAGGCAACGGATTGGATTTCTCAGGAAAAGAGATTAAGACTGAGATCACAAGGTACTTAGAGAAGAGTCAGGGAGATATATGTATGTGAGCAGGGGTGTGAGGGATCAGTCTAGTATAGGAAAAACTGCAAATGGTTTGTGATGATAATGATGATGATGATGATGATAATGATGATGATGATGATGATGATGATGATGATGATGATGATGATGATGATGAAATCAATGATCTTACCTTTCCATTGAAACTGCATTTCTTTTTTATAACTTGACTAAAATCCTCCGGTCCCAATGCATCCTGAGGAAAAATGTCAAAGTTGACTACAATTTGTGTCTATAAACATTTGTATGGGGTTAGTTTAATTTGTCCCCAATCACCTTGCACATGTTTTATGGCATAAATCTCTCTTCTATTTTTACTAACTTGCACACCTTACGTTATGAAATTATAAAAATTATGAAAATTGTAAAAGCTTTAACCTTTTATAATTTTATGGAAATTTCCTAATTTAGTGCACTTACAAGGAATAGGCCCTAAATCATAGGATGTGAAATGGTTAACCATTCTTAGGTTTCCAGGAAGGTCAGAGAACTAGAAAGAGATATGCAGGGAGTACCCCAGATTCACGCCATGGACCTCCTACTCATCCCTTAAGTTAAATATTTGATTTATTGAGAGTGTGAACTCACCAAAGCATAGAAACATAGAAGGCATGAGTTGTTGAGTTGAGTTGGTTCAACGTCCAACATCAGCACTATATAGGCTATATTGTGGACGGGCCCAAGACTGACGTCTGACAATTTTATGTGCTGCCACACACGAGACAGGGCAGGGATGCCATGACTCCTGTCTCAGCCGATAACATTAAACTGACACTGACCCAACCAGTAGGGCGCGAATCCAGACCTTTTGCGTAGGAAGGCGATGTTTTACCCCAGGACTCCCCCCTCCCCTACCCCAACATAGAAGGCATAAACTTTGCTGAAGGTTCAAATTAGGTAATATCAAGAGAGAAGAGGGAGCAAGGCTAATTGGTGCAGCTCAAAAAGTAAAAATTGTATAGACAATTTTTGAATTAGATCTACAAAAAATTACACAGCTTTTGCGAAATACCATTCTCTATTTATCACAGTAATAATCATTAAAATATGTTGTAAGTAGGAAGAGGTGCACTGATGTTTATGAAGTTTTTTTATATCTTGTAGACAACACTAAGAAAGAATGATGAGGTGAATTGAAGATGTAACTTCTGAACGAATAGCGAGAACATTTTTCTAGAACATGACAATAGAATCTTACCTATCTATATTCTAGCTTCAAAACATATTTTTACGATACTTTTTTGTGTGTAAAGCTTTCAAACCTGTAGATTCTTTGAAATTTTAAGTTATTGATGATAAGAATAAGAAAAGAGCTGTCATTTTAGATCCTTGTATTTGTCTACCATGGATATAATTGCACCTGGGATCCTTTGAAATTTAAGTTCTTGATGGTAAGAATGAGAAAAAAGTTGTCAATTTAGATCCTGGTATTTGTCTACCATAAGAAAAAGATGCTTGGATATAATTGTATCTTATATTAAGAGATGCAAACAACTCTTTGAAGGTATATATGCATCTTCCACACAGTTACAAAATGTCTACGTGTCTTTCTATTACAGGAGCTTTTTCTATAGTTTAATGTCTCCTAGACCTCCATGGCTATAAAAGGAGAGGTGCCAAGTCTAACGTCTGAAAATTTTATGTGCTGCAACACAGAGACAACGAGTGGAACTTCTGTCTCAATTAGGAGGATACCAGGGTAATTTAGGCACAAATAATCAATTTGATATTTGAACAAAAGTCCTCCAAACATAAAAATATTTCTCTTTTCACTCTTTCTTTAAGGGTGCAAAAGAAAAGAATTTTTGAAAAATCATTTCAAATAATGCCATTTTGTGAGATTGCTGGCAAAATAACTGCGACTCAATTGAATTATGATGAGTTGTAAGCTTACCTCAATGTAGTACTATGACCCATACTGCACACTACACTCCCTGTGCCACACACGTTACCCACCTGGGGTCCCTGGTTTGGCACGGTGCTGACCTGCCGAATCCCCTCACGCACGCAGGACAGGAACTCATAGCGCGGATGGTCTTTGTTCACCGGAACCACACCCTTCTTGGTCAGCCTGCGCTTCAAACGACGCCAGCTGCTGATTCTCTTCTTCCGACTTTTCCTGAAATATTTAACAATGGTTGGTTGGTTGGGTTGGTTTAACGCCCAACAGCAGCACTATATAGGCTATATTGTGGACGGGTCCCAAGACACGCGTCTGACAATTGTATGTGCTGCCACACACGAGACAGGGCGGGGATACCATGACTCCTGTCTCAGCCGGTCACATTATACTGAAAAATTTAACGAGAAATAGTTTTGAATGTGAAGCAACCTGGGTGAATCAGGCACAACTTCGAATTCGGATTTTTTAAATTGTTTTATAGTGTGCTTAGAATCATTGAGTGCACATTAAGAGGTTTAAACAATTGTAACTATAATTTCTAGAACCACTAGAACCAGAGTTACTTCTTATTACGATAAAAATGAAAAAGGCCAATATAGTATCATTTTGTAGTATAGTCAATTTAATTGTTTGTGTTAAGAGGTCTCTAGTTCAAAACTTATATCAGTGATTTGTGCCTTCTGATTAGGCTTTCTGCATATTTTTTCTATGGCATACCTTTGCTTTCCATTTCATCTGTATTGTAACAAATGATTTATTTTTCTAAACCATACATTCTGTTTATACACCCAAAATTGTGTAATTATATTTAATAAGTAATGGTTTTGAATAATAACTTTTTATCTGCAACTATAACTGCATGGGATAAATATAAACAATTTTTTGTTAATGGTTTCTGATACAAGGAGACGAGAAAAAATGTATCCTCGCTGAGGGTAAAACCCAGTACCTTCGCAAAGGTGGTCCAATGCCCCAACTATTGCGCCAAAGGCACGCGTATTAACTACATGTAACTTTGGGGTCCAAACACTGCACTGACTTAGAAGAGGACATTGCAAACTAAATGCTCACATTTACAAATTAAAGATCAGCAGCACCCCTTTCTGCAAATGTGGGGACATCCTTCAAACTCCAGAACATGTCTCATGGCATGCTAATCTTATTCCCAGATTAGGCAAACAATAGGGCTTTCAGGTACAAAACTGGGGCAGAGATTATGGGGTACCCTCCAAACCTTACAACATAGGCCTACTACTTCTTTCATGAAGGAGGCCAAATTGAAAAGATTTGGGAATATTGAAAATGAATGCAGAAGAAGACACTGCACCGGTACCTGCTGGAACTGGGTATGGTGAGTCCATCATCAGACGAGGTCACCGCAACAACAGGCACCTCGCTCGGCGACGGACCGACGGAGCCGCTAGACTTCTTCTTTTTCCAGCGTACCCGATCCTGATGCTGGGTCTTTCCGTTTGCTCTCTCAACTTCCGCCATCGTCGCAACATGAACTGAAAACCATTCAAAGATTTTACCCAAAACAAAAAAAATGTCATGTTTGGCTAAGGAGATAAAATGATTGAATCAATGATTAATGTCGAATTTAGAGATATTAGTCTAGATGAAAGTTGACTCAGGATAACATTTATCATATTTGGCTGAGGAGTTGTGAGATTGGATGAATGATCAAATGAGTTTAGAGATATAATGTTTTGCATAGTTAACATGAGCAAAAATGTATTTATTGTGTTGGCAGTTTAATTGTTGGGTCTTTTTGTTTTTTTTTAAACATTTCTGCCAAAAATATTTCAAGTGGCTTAAAATTTGATCTTTATCTCCAAAGTAACGACAAACTCATTAAATTCAAGTTTTTACATTATAATTTTGACAGAGTAAGTACACATTAACTGATTCAGTCCCACAGTGTAAAACAACTTGCACTACAGCCCCACAGTGAACTCCCAAGACAAAGTGAAGGTGCTATAGTTTCAAGGATATTGAAGAGCAGAAGGTTGCACAAGACACAATGTTATATACCATTTTTTTCAGAAAGAAATGAGGAAGATGAATCTGTTGTTTATTTTTATGTGGATGTAATTATATGTGTGTTTCATTGTGTGAAGAAAATAAAAGTAAAAAAAAAAAAGATTACATAATTTGTTTTAACTTATCAAATGATTCCAACAGCTAAATATACTCCAGGTACTTGACTTGTAAGTAATCCAAAGCACAAGTTATAAGTCCATATGCGCAGAAAGTTTTGTAAAGATCAATTTGACACTTTTTTTTTTCATAATTTTTTTTAGACCACAGTTTGTAGACCTAGCAATGGCTGAAGGTCCAGGTTGGGGCTGATCGATAGGTATAGATCTAGATCTATTCTCATTATCACTGTAAAACTCACTACTCAAGTGAATATTGTATTCATCTTCACTTGACAAACTTTCCTCATCAGAATCTTCCATCACTCTGGTTAGAAAGTCCATAGCTTATGTAACTGACATTCGTCTAGGCATTCAATTCTTGTCAGACATCTTGTTTACGTTGGAAACGGCAACAAAATAAACAAATTCGGAAAAAAAAAGCTTGCTTCTAAAACTTGGTGCAAACAATGACGGCTAAAATGAAACTAAAAGCCGGGAAAAACCTACTGAGTCATTTAGTACAAAATAACCGCAGTTTCGTATTTACGGTTTGTCTTCGTATCTTGTAGAAGACTGAGCCGGTAGGACCGGCTCATAGGATTGAATCAGTTAAATTGTATATAGCTGAATTAAAGTGACAACTGAAAAGCTTCTCATGAAAGCTGCAGTTGAGGTTGTTGCTGTTTAATATACATACATATCATTTACTTGCTCCACAACGATATAAAGAGAAAGATATAATTTACAGAAAAAACTCACCCCAAAAGCCATGAACTTGTCCTTGCTTACATCAATTGATCTTCTTTTCGATCTGTCATTTTCCAACTCTCATAATTTTTTGGTTTACATTGATTTACTCTGGAGGTATATAAAAAAGTTACCACATGTATATTATTGTCTCTGGTGCAGTGCTCAAGAGCTGAGAGAAATAGCAACAGGAGAATTAGTAAATACAAAATAGAAAGCTAATTAGCGGCAAAAGTATCTCAGATGACAACATGCTGCACCCTGAGCTAGACAGCATGTCCGTTTTAGATTTCTAGATAAAAGACACTCCTAGAATGACCAGATACATGTAATCTTGTAAAGAACTCAATGATATCAAACTTTTCTTGGCTAAGACTAGTTTAGGCAACTGGGGAAATCTAGCACAACCCACAACACACTTGAGCCCTCCATGCATACAAATTTTCTTCATTTCTTTCAATTTACATCTGATAGCTCGTTTCATTTATTGCTTTTGACAATATATCTTAGGTAAATAAAATAATATATGCTTTAGGCAAACCCAATCATTTAGTCAGTCCACCAGAAGACCTACACTTGAAAGATCAGTTTACAATAAATCATGCTGTAAGACCCAGAAGTTTTTATTGCAATTTCTTTTTATCACCTTGATTATATGGAGAGTTTTAAAAAGTTTTCACAATACGAAACGCGCTTTGAAATTTTCTCTCTCTATTCAACCACAGAAAGATTGATTTTTCAAAAGTTTCTTCACAGGCTTCACCTTATTTATGATAAATATATAGTTAATCATATAGTTTTAAAGTACAGGCTTCTCTAGATAGCTAATAAATCTGATGCATTGTAAATTGATAGGTCTTTAACTTATTCTTTTTACTAAGAGAAAGGGGAGAGACAGACTCTTAATCAGTAATAAAATACACTCTTCAAAAATAGAAAAGCCTAAATTGAAATGTTTACAATCCATGAGCGTTTCTATGTAAACATTATTTGTACCAATAAACTGTAACAGTACCATAATAGTTGTGTCTGAAACAATACTTAGGTCTAAACATAGGAGGCACAATTATAGATTCACTTTGGTTTAATAGCTTTTTTTTTTACCAAAGTCACAAAAGTATATTTAATATTATAATATAAAATTTCAGAGATTATTCTCTTATTTGGATAAAAAAAAAATAATTGATGAATTAATAAACTCTCCATTTAGATCTTGATCACAATCTAGATCTAGCCTATATATCATAAGACTTAAGACATTATTTACTAGGCCTAAATCTTTAACAAGGACTAAAATATTGCCATTATAACTCTACAGGTAGAATTTTCTCACATGACAAATATAGATCTAGATTTAAATAAGATATGTAAACCTATGTCAACATAGACTTGGCTTTCTCTGCATTATTTTTTCTGGACTAGATCTATATATAGCTACCATTGTAATAAAAAAAAATTATCAACTAGGCCGTACACATGCATTATTTTATCTACTGCTTTTATTGTCTTTTCAATGAAATTATCTGGAGGTTCCATTTATTAAAAATAAATGGGAGTATACACTTATTCTCTTACAGAAGTAAAATCTAGCACTGATATACTTACCTATAATCTCGACCTAGACCTAGATCTAGATCTATATCTATAGACTATATGCCTATCTAGATTAGATTTATGACTAGAGTCAACCGTGCCATTCTTTCGTAATAAAATTAACGTTCATTTCACAGTCGAATGCGTTTGTTTCGTTGACTTAAACTTTTTACCGCCGCGAGTGCAGAGTGCCTACGATTATATAAATCAATAGTTACCTGTCTAGAGTCTAGGTCCAATCCTAGACCTGGATTCATTGTTGATTTTCTAAGCTTTGTCGGCAGTGAATGCGCAGTGTGTTTTTGTTTTCCTCGACAACGAAACCAAACAGTCAACGGAAGGAACTGAACTATACTTATGAAACTAAAGAGTTCCTGCATGGCAGTGGGTATTTTTAATGTGAAACAAGTGTATCTGGAAAAAAAAACGTTACGAAAAAGGTTGGTACTAGGCCTAGACACCACGGTCTGGAAAAACTAATGCTGCACGGGAAAGTGGAAGGAAAACGTGCTCGAGGTCGACAACGACAGACTTCCATGGACAGTCTGTCTCGATTCCTTGAACCTTGAACCTTGAAATGTTCGATGTTGTAGACCTTTCGATCTTTTCATCGGTCTAAATTGTATGGTCCTAGTACTAGTATGTGGCATGCGTGGCTTAGACGATGTTTTACATATCATACAGTACTGGGCTGTCTCAATTAACCTAAGAGGCACATTGGGGGTTGTACAGAGAGGGGTGATTCTCCCAGCACTTGTCCAAACGATTCTTAAAGCAGTTCACAGTTGGTGCCGTCACAACACTCTCTGGTAGGCCATTCCAGTCATTTATCACTCGGTGAGAAAAGCTGTTGCTGCGTAAGTTCAGCCTGCAGCGATGTTTGTAGATTTTCAGGTTGTTTCCTCTGGTGTCCCGAGAATTCCCAATATCAAAGTACGGGCGATCAGTGTCGTATACGCCATGGATGTATTTCCACAAGTCTATCATGTCACCTCGTTTGCGGCGGAATTCTAGGCTTGGAAGTTTCAGAGTTGCTAGGCGTTCTGGGTACGGTTTATCCCGGATGGATGCAAGGAGTTTAGTGGCACGGCGTTGAACATCTTCCACATCACTACAGAGGGTTTTATGCTGTGGTTGCCAGACTGAATGGCCATATTCTAGGAGAGGTCTTACCAGGCTTTTGTATAGACATACAAGGAGGTCCTCTGTGAAGAAATCAAAGGTGCGTCTGATAATCCCTACAACTTTGTTGGCTTTTGCTGTGCTTCTTGAGACATTTTCTTTAAAACTGAGTTCGTTGTTCACATAGACACCTAGGTTCTTCTTCACTTCATGTTCCTCTAGTACGATTTCGTGTTCCTCTCCGTTGTCTTTTTTCTTCATTTTATATTTGTTTCCAGATTTCTTTGATCCAAGCTTCAGGACACTACATTTCTGTGGATGGAATCGTAAAAGCCAATCATTTGACCATTGTTGTAGGCTGTTCTGATCTTCCTGCATGACTGTGGTAGCTGCTTCATCATCGCTTCGGGTGAATAGTTTGGTATCGTCAGCAAATTTTTTGACGTTGCTTGTGCAGACATCTGGCAGATCGTTGATGTACATCACGAATAGCATTGGTCCTACCACGCTGCCCTGAGGGATACCGCTTGTTACTGGAGCTGGCTGAGACGACGTTCCATTTACTACCACTCTCTGTTCTCTTTCTGACAGAAATGCCTGGATCCACTCCAAAACTTTGCCCTGAATGCCATGCGCTGATAACTTTGCCATATTTTCCATATTTCCACCCATAGTAAAATAACTTTGGTTTGTTGTATTTCAAGTTTAAATGTAGTTTGCAACGGAAAGTCTTCCACATATCTTCTATTGGTTTCTCTCCAAGTTCCTTGTTCCAATCCACTGCTTGAAGGTCTTCTCGAATCTTGTTGTAGTCTGCTTTATGGAAATTTAAGCGAGATTCTTTCTGTACTAACGAGCGCTTACAGTTGAGGTTTACTAGAAGTGTAAAGTGGTCGCTTTTCCCTATTGCCGGCGCTACCGTTATGTCCTGTACTAGGTCTTCGGCATTCGAGAACACCAGATCAAGAATATTGGACTTCTCTCCTTCCCTGTGTCTGGTAGGTACAGTCTGGTGCTGAGTGAGGAAGGCATCCTTAGTGGCATTCAAAAACTTTGTTGCGGGATGATTCATAAACGCATCGAACAAGAATCTGTCTAAGTTGGAAATATTCAGACGGACTGAAGACAGAGAGGCTTGGAAATCCCTGATCGTCGATGTCTGCGCCAGACCTGACACCTAAATGATGACTAGGCTTATCACCCCCGACACACAAACACAAGACAGACCACTGTATTCACTCCACTCCCTCACAGTGTCGCTTTTGCTTTCCCTTCGATATCTTCCTCAGAGAATTCGATGATGATTTGCCTTTGGTTTTTATCCATGTAGGCCTTTATCCATCCCCACCGCCATATTCCCACTGTTATGTCATTAATGAACATACTTTAAATTGCTATTGGTTAATGTTTTTTTTTAACGACGCTGATGATTTCTAGCAAGCGTATCAATTTTTTTAAAGTCATGTAGATCTAGTTGTGTCATCTTTAAAATGTGTTCCTAATACCAAATATTTTCTTCATAATTATGTATGTATAAATTTTCGGCCCTTGGTTTTTATCCACACTGTTTTAATGAACATAATTTAAATTGCTATTGGTTGCATTTCTTTAAACGGCGCTGATGATTTATGGCAAGCGCATCCATTTTTTTAAAACCATGTAGTATCTGTCCTCTTTAAAACTTATTCCTAATACCAACCATTGTCTTCACTTGTCTGTCTAGGATATTCCAAGAGAATCAAGAAAACGTAAAACTAAAAGATAAGTTGGCTTTTTTCCGGGCAAAGATTCCTTCCTGTATTTCCTACCAACTCTATTCATCCACTGCTGGATGCAGCCCTCTCTCTCTCTCTCTCTCTCTCTCTCTCTCTCTCTCTCTCTCTCTCTCTCTCTCTCTCTCTCTCTCTCTCTCTCTCTCTCTCTCGCTCTCTATCCCTCTATCTCTCCCCCCCCTCTCTCTCTCTCTCCTTGGACTGGGTCCGTATCAAGGCTTCCAAAAATAGAAGGCACTGTCACTGGCTTGACCTAGAAAATCGTGTGGGCTGATGCTGGAACACATCCGCAAAGAAAGTTCTGTGTGCGGCAGATACAAACCTTAGTATCAGTCACTCTTCAAGGCACACAGCATCCTGGATAGCTGTTGTCTTGTAACGCGTTTAATAAGAAAATATTAATTAATTAAAGAACACAGATGTATATCAATACATTTTATATATTCTGGATGCTACATGTTAATTGGCAGCTGATTCTATTGTGGTATGGATTCTGTATTGCGTAGTAGCATCTAGATTAGATATAGATCTAGATCTAGATCTAGCTTGTCAGATTCTGTATTCTAGGTTGTGACCACAAGAACTGATTTGCTGATTTCAATACCGATGTGGATCTAATTATTTGTAGAATGTAGCCTACATTTTTCTCACTTACATCTCAGTGTTCAGTGTTTGGTTGTCGTAGTGGCTATGACTCCCTGAAAAACAATGCTGGTAAAAACAATGAGCTCGTGAAAAAGGTTAAAGTAGCCCTATGTTGTTTTCCTTCTGATGTGGAGGAATGTAAACAATGGATTAGTGCTCTACCTTATGCCAACATTCGTGTTGAAACCATAACAAGGAATTTAGGTGTTTGCGAGAAGCATAGGCCAGACAATACTCCTACGCAGCTACGGGGAAACAAACTTTGCCCATCCGTACCACCCTCTTGTTTCTCATCAGAGATCCCCACATCATCCATACCATCTGCTACAGCTACTCCACGTTCTACTGTAAAAGCTCTTAGTTGAGCTAGAGACTTAGATATATACGAGACAGATGTTTTTTTTTTTCTAAACAAGACCGATTTGTTTTCCTAACACAAGAGCAGTTCCATTCTAAATTTCAAAATGAACTTTCCTCCAAAGGAAGAATTGCCGTTAGCGATTCAAAGACGAAATATTTCCTCTTTAGTCACACAAGAGAAGGCCCCGTGTTTGAGTTTTTTTTTAATTTTTAAGGTTTTTTTTTCATCTGGCGACATTCCTAATAATTCTATTACTCAAGAAAAACTTGAGAAAAAGATGTAATCAAGATCTGTCCGCCCAAGAGAGTGATAGAAAACGTGCAAAACTGACATCGCAACCAACTTCATCCTGACAATCTGGTAAGTTAAATCACAAAGCATTCTTGAGTAAAATCATAACACCACCCAACTGCCCAATTCGATTTCATTAACACAATGTACGGTGCATGCATATTATGATTTATTTAACAAACACATACACACGCAGAGCTTATTTAAGTAATTGTCCATTAAAAAAAAACCCACTCTCTCTCTCTCCCTATCAATCTATATTTCTCGCTACCTCGCTCAATTTTCATAATTGGGAGTAGGAAGGATATATTGGGAATGATTTTTAGAACCAAAAGATATATAGGAATTAGGAGATTACACTAACGCTTCTGGTGATAACTGTATAACATCCGCGATTGTTAACGACGAGAATATTATTATTCCACCATCTAGGCTTAGTACTCCACTGTGGCCTTGGCCGAGTGAATGCTGAATTTTCAGCCCACACGATTATCTAAGTCAAGTCGGTGAAACTGCCCGTGTTAGTAGCCCTATGCAACTCGTTCGTCTAAATATAAACTCACGTACGCTAAGTTTTGGTGAACTTAAGTTAAGTTGGTCACTTGTTTGCTGACTCGCAGGATATTTTTCCCCTTTTTTTTTTGTTAGAACCCGCACCGTCTAAGAACCCGTTTGTCGTGTTTTCGAAGTGTCGGGTTCTTCGGCGGAGGACCACGGTAGGCCCTATAGCAAAGAAAACACGCCTGACTTTGGTCGTGAAATTTCAAGATAGTAAAGCAACAGCGCATATGTTTCAAACTTTGGAAAACAAAATTCGAATTATAAATTGTTTTAGCGATCAAGGGTGATTATTCTAACCACACTCATTATGACATTTAAAATAATAAGGAATTATGACGCGGTCGTTTTTTTAAGCTGTTAGCTGTTCAACCTCTGCACTATATATGTAGGCTATTTTGTGGACGGGGTGGAGTTGTTAGGAAATAAGACACTGATACCAGCCCTGTGTAGAAACTAGTCAGAATCATCACAGTAGTTATTATGCAACCATGACGCAGAGTTTACCTTTATTAGTTATTGAAGCCGATGTGAACTTAGTAATTGTAACCCTCGGTGTCACAAAAACAGTGAACATGTACTATGATACTGGATTTTTTTGGGGGGAGGGGAGGGGGGAGGGGCGGTAGCCCTAGGGTAGATCATCGCCCTTCAACACAGTAGGTCCGTGGTTCGATCCCCGCACTGACATTTTCGTTCCATACTGGTTCGGTCGGTGTAAGTATAATATGACCGACTGAAACACAGTCACGGAATCTCCGAAGTGACTGTGTGTGACAATATGTAACCTTGTTAAGACTTAAGTCTTGAGACCCACTCACAATGTAGCCTATATAAATTTGGCACTGAAAGCTTAACAACAAACAAACAAACAAACAAACAAACGAACGAACAAACGAACAAACGAGCAAACAAATCAAAGACCATGCTTTCTCTCTCTCTCTCTCTCTCTCTCTCTCTCTCTCTCAAGCACGAAAATTATGTTTTATCTAAATGACCAGAATCTCTGTCTCCTCCCCACCGCTCTTTCTCTCTCTCTCTATCTCTCTCTCTCTCTCTCTCTCTCTCTCCATCTTTCTTTTCCACCCTCTCGAACAAACAATCTAAAAAATGGACTTTTCTTAAAGCAAGTGTTTATACCATTTTATTTCCTATCTGTCTACCATCTGTCTGTCTGTCTGTCTGTATATCTATATTTCTCTCTCTCTCTCTCTTTCTCTCTCTCTCTCTCTCTCTCTCTCTTTCTCTCTCACACACACTATCACATACACAGGGAATATCTCAAGGAATGTGTTTATACTCTGTTTTCCTTTTCCCTAAACCTCCTTCCCACTCGACCTCTCTTTCTCTATCTGATCTCTCTCTGCCTCTTTATTTTTATCCCTTTCACACACACATACACACACAAACATAAAATCAATGACAGCGTTCATGCCAATGGCGAATTCACCCCGTTTTCTCTTTCTCTCTCCC
>RQTK01000865.1:0-10942 GCA_003991915.1 Elysia chlorotica
GCCTTATTTGAAGCCACGCGTTCTACAAATAAACCCATTACATGGGGACCCTACTTCTTCCACGAGTCTATGTCACTATAGCCGCTTCTTTGTATTACCGGCTTTGTAGGGAGATTTCTCCAGTTTCCATCTACAAAACACACGGTTTCATTGGGGTTCAAAGTTCAGTTACAGAACCTGGACAAAATGGGGATCAAAGTTCAGTTTCAGAACCTGTAGATTTTTACCCCCGTGGCTTTTAAGGTCAAACCGGGTCAAATAATCACACGGGGGTCACAGGCTAAAGGACACCCTCTCGCAACTTCACCATCAAAAGTAAACAAAATCAAAGCGATGGCTAAGGACGGTATTGCCTTCAACGATGTTGTCAAGGCTTTACAGAAAATTTCACAATTTATCCATAAAACGCCTGTTTTGACATGCACTCAAGCAGACAAAAGAAGCGGTCGAAACCTTTTCTTCAAATGTGAATTTCAGCAGAAGACGGGGTCCTTCAAGGCGAGGGGTGCTTTGAATGCTGTGAGTTGGTTGTGTCGCGCATTATAGGCCTAGGTATCAATAGGACTATCTAGCAAGACCGGTACCCGCGAAATCCTCCACCTCTTGTTATAAATACCTAGATCTAGTCTAGAAACGTTTAGATAAAACACAGATTCACATTTCTTTTTTCAGTGAATTTGTGTGTGTGTATAGACAGTGGCTAAGTTTTATCTACACATTATGTAGGTCTAAACCTTGCTTCCAAAATAATCTTAGGTAGGATAAAGCAAAGCTTTTCTCTACTTTAAGTCTAGGCCAAAAGTCTCCAATGGGATTCAGTAACCACTGGACCCGAGAGAGGGATCTCACATTCAAACATTATTAAAACAAGCACTGAAAACTTGTGACAATTATTTGAAAAGAGAGAAGAGAAAAACTTGCTTTGTATCTACACACATGCTTTCCACATTTAAAAGATATAAACTTTGTAGGCCTAATATTTTATTACTCTTTCATTTCTTCTACAGGTCCTAAGGGCGAAGGAGAGATTAGCCAACTGCCCAGGTTTTGTAAGTGCAAACTTTTCTCTTGTCTTGATCTCAGTGGCAGATTTTTTAAATCAATAAAAAAAAAGGCTGAATCATCCCTAAGGTTTAGAATTTAAAGCAATTTTGGTATATTTAATCTACAAGATCACTATTGAGGATTCCACAATATATTTTTGTAAAGATATAAAAACAAAGGCATAGAGAATCCACAATAATATCAAAGTTTCAGCACAGTGCTAGTTTGCATTATCAACATTTTCATTTTCATATACATGTATTCCTGTTTTTAACACTTAAAACCGCCAGGCTCTATAAATGATCCACCATGAGAACCCACAAAAGCTCCAGTCAAAAGATATGAATTTTAGAAAACTCTTAAAATTATGCGGTTACATGAGCATTGCTGGCAAAATCACTGTAACTCCGTAGAGGTAAAACTGCATGTTACTTTGATCTCCTGCAGGTGACTCACAGTAGCGGCAACCATGGCCAGGCAATGGCGTGGGCCTCACAGGTCGCTGGAGCCCCTTGCTACGTCGTTGTCCCACAGATGGCGCCGGAGGTGAAGAAGAGCGCAATCAGAGGCTACGGAGCTCGACTGGTTGAGTGTGGTGCGCAGCCTCAGGATCGGTGAGGAAGGCGGGCGGTAATCTAGTGGGGATTATAATTATTATTTATTCTACGTAAGTGCAGAATATACCAGGGCATACCTAGGAATGGAGACAATTCTGATCTGGAGTAGTCTAAACAAGTCCAGATAATATTATATATGTAGGAAAATAGAGACGCAATTCTAGTGGGATAAAACTAAGAATCCTTTTAGGAGAGAAGATAACTCCTGGGTTTCTAAGGAGGATTCTATCCCTGAAGTTGCCCCACAGAGACAGATCAATAATACCAGGAATTCTTTGTCAGCCGGTTGCATTATATTCGGATACAGTCCAACTAGTAGGAGGCTAAATTGGAATAATGAATTTTTTTCAATCTTTGGTTTTTGAACTGGGGACCATAGCTCTATTACTTGTGCCTGATAAAGGATTATGTTGCTTTACAAATTCTTTCCAACAGACCTATCAGTGCAATTTTCAAGCTTCCCTATAATTATACATAAGCTTTAAGCTATGTTTTGAAAGCTTCCTGTTTTTGCTCTCAAATGGCCCAAAAAAGAAAAGAATAATTCTCACAGGTATGCTATTTATTTTACATAAAATTAACAAATAATGTTGTTTCACTCTCTACAGATATGACGCTTGTGATAAGCTGCAGAAGGAGAAAAATCTGGAGTTTATTCCGCCCTACGATCATTTTGATGTTATTGCTGGACAGGTAGGATATTTGCTCATCTCTTTTTAGTTTTAGATTATCTATCTTCAGACCACAATTTGCTAAACTGAATCCTTTATTAACTTCTGACCTTATACAGTCAACCAGTGATAAGTTCCAGAGGACTGAAATTAAAATCAGTAGGGATGAATAAAAATCAACATATCAATTGAAAAATAACATAGAGAAAGAATGCAGGTTATCGAGGATAAGGATCAATACAAACAAGTGAAAACTTATCAGAATTCAATGCAAGTGGGTAGGACTGTGATAGCTAAAATTGGTTCTCCACAGGGAACAGTCCTATCACCTTTCCTTTTCCAATACAACTGACTATAGACTTACATATGGACTTATATATTGTAATTAATATTACTGACAAATATTCTGGCAATACTAGACTCTTTTGCCACGTCTTATCTTATTTTATCTATTCTAATCTACATGTGCAGAATTAAAAAAAAATAGCTACTCCTTGAATTTTGAAGATACATGTATGCT
The DNA here is from genome assembly GCA_003991915.1 of Elysia chlorotica. Lineage (NCBI taxonomy): Eukaryota > Metazoa > Mollusca > Gastropoda > Plakobranchidae > Elysia > Elysia chlorotica. The sequence continues at coordinate 2,853 of RQTK01000865.1, forward strand.
TTTTCCAAAACATTTTTGTTGCTGTAATCACTTTTGAAAAAAAATTACGCATTTGATTATATAACTTTGGAACAAAATAATCACATAGTATGGTTAAAATGTATGTGATTATTTTGTTCCAAAAGATTTTCTTATCGTCACTTAACCTCCGTTATGACTCCGTTGACTTTCTCTCAAGGGCACCATATCCCTGGAGTTTTTGGATCAGGTCCCGAGTCTAGACGCTATCTTGGTGCCAATCAGTGGAGGAGGACTCTCGTCAGGGATCGCCATCGCCGCTAAAGCGATTAAACCTGACATCAAAGGTTAGTGAGATAACCAGGCTGTGCCTTTGTGGTGCGCATTGGTACACACAACTGTCAGCACATCTTTGAATCAAACTCAATGTGTTCAATTTCAAAACAATGAACATTAAAGCTTTGTCCTATCCAAAAGCGTTCAATATACTCTAGAAATTGTGCGTACACAAGGAATTAGTCTTGAAAAGGTTAGATTTAGACCTAAAAGGAATTATCAAAAGTTGAATAAAGAGTAAACAACTCTGTAAATATGAGACCATCTATTCCATTTTAAATAATTATTTCCCTTACAAGTACATTTTTACTTAAACTGCTTTCATGTTTGTTTGGAAATGATTTTACTTGCATGTACTTTTCAGTTTATTTGGTGACACCCAGAGGGAAAAAGATGGAAGAATGTCTCAGATCAGGTAAGGTACACAAGTTTTAATGACTGGGATTATTTTTTTTAGTTGCTATAAGTCAAAGCAAGTATATTTGTCAAAATCATGAAATTCTTTTATTTGGATGCATTCAGATTTAGATAAACAATTCATAACATAGACATAGACAACTGCTATACAGTCAATTACTGTTGTAAATGTGTTGAAAGCTTATACTTATAGAATTGTGGGTTAGAAAAGTATTCTTGCCATCAGCTAAGGGTTAAGCCACTAATTGTAGAAGATAAATGCTGTATCTTGAAATAGAAATTAATGATTGACAAAAATGAGCCAACAGTTCAGATTAATAAGGAAAATTATGAGTGCATGTACTCGTATTTGAAATAAAAAACAACTTGAAACTAAAGCTAAAGGATTGTGAATATAAATAGTAACCAAGGGAAGCTAATTTGTCACAGGAGTTGAGTTGAGTTGGTTTTAACGTCCAACATCAGCACTATATAAACTATATTGTGGACGGCTCCAAGACGAACTTCTGACAATTGTATGTGCTGCAACACGCGAGACAGGGTGGGGATACCATGACTCCTGTCTCAGCCGGTCACATTATATTGACACCGACCCAACCAGTAGGGAACGCAAATCATGAAATTCTCTCACTTGGGTGCAATCGGATTTAGATAAACAATTCATAACATAGGCATAAATAACTGCTTTATTGTTAAATGCTGCTGTAAATGTGTTAAAAGTTTGTACTAATAGAATGGCAGGTTAGAAAAGTATTGTTGCCATCAGCTAAATGTTAAGCCGCTAATTGATGAGGTTAAAGACTGTATCTTGAAATAAACATTAAGGATTGACAAACATGGGCCAACAGTTCAGATTAATAAGGAAAATTATGAGTGCATGTATTTGAAATGAAAAACAACGACAACAACAAAACTTGAGACTAAAGCTACAGGACTGTGAATATAAAGAGAAATCAAATACATTTCCAAGGGAAGCTAATTTATGACATTCTCAGGCAGCACAAATACAATGTCAGCAGTCTATGGTTAAAATATTCAATTTTTATGTCACATTTTATTTATATTTTTTATTTAAAACGAAGAATAAATTCAGACATCACTCTCGGATGGAAGTGTTTAGTAGAAAATTTGGATGATTGGTAAAGCATGCCTTCCTGATTAGACTGGTCCTACTGTTTTAATTCCTTACATATTTTTTCCCTCTCGATCTCCCACCAGGCAAGCGACCATGGCATGGCCCCCCGCAGTACCTGGACACGATCGCCGACGGAATCCGCCTGCAGCAGACGGGACTCATCACGACCCCGATTCTCACCGAGCTGGCGGAGAAGGAAGTCTTTGAAGTGGTAGGAATGGAACGAATCAGCACATAAAATTATCAGATGTTAGTCTTGGGACCCGTCAGTAATTAAGCTTTATGTTGGAGGCTAAGCAATAAAAACAAACTGCTAAATTTCCAACGTCTATCACTTTTCCCCTTACAATTTTACTGACAGCTATTGTTAGTTTTATGTCTTGTACAGTGCAGCTTTGAAGTTTTTTTTTCTGTTTGGATTGATTACTATTGAACCATTCAAGTATATTATTGAATGTGTCTTAATATTTTATCCAACTAGACCCCTGTCTCACCCTTACAAGTCTCGAGTGCTTACAACATGAATACCTATTTAGACCCATCTAGTTGGTCCGTCTTTCACACGGGTCTTATGTAAAAAAAAAAGTATTGAAGAAAATATTGAACAAACTTATGAGTTGAAGGCTCAAACACTTGATGACTCTAAAACTATTTAAAAGGTTTGGGTTTGATTCCTCCCTGTCTTTTGTTACATATACCATAGAAACAGGTTTGGTTTGACTGAAAGTCCTTGTCCTTTCTGAACATTTTCTTTATTTGATATATTATATTTGAAAAATTGAGTTATATTATAATTGTCATTAACAAAATTTGACGCAGTAAAAAAAAAATCAGATAAAGGTCAGAGATCAACATAATTGAAAATACTTTGCATTTCAATATTCATTATAAATTTTTCTATAAAGAAGGAGTCTCAGCCAATGAGTCTATATACTGGATCTGCAAGTCCATAGCAATGTTGCACTCTTTACCCCTTTTTTGGCTTTGCAGGATGAGGAAGATATAGTTGACGGAATGAAGTTTGCCTTTGAAAGAATGAAGGTGAGTTAAGAGACCAGCAGATACTCGGAGTATTACTAAGCAGTTCGGAAGGTAGACGATTGAATCAAAAGCAACTTTCTTTCTTGCTCTTTCTTAGAATCCTAGTTCTTATTATCTTGACAGGGGCAAATTGGGGCAAGTGGTAGAATGTTGGTCTCCCAATTGGAAGATCCCTGGTTCAAAACCCACTATTAGTCAAATGTTTATTTGTCCTGGTTTGCTTGGTGTGTCAGCTGAGGCAGGTGTCATTGTATGCCCAGACTGTCTTTGTATTGCAGCACGTAAGATTTTCAGAATTTTTTTTTTTTTTTTTTTTTTTAATTTTTTTTTTTTTTTTTTTTTTAAATTTTTTATTTTCTTTTTTTTTGTGTGATTTTTAACAGTAACATGATACATAGAGTAGATACAAGCGACTGTTGTATATAGAATAGTCGATAATAATAGCAACAAAATTATCAATAACAGTACCTCTTATAAAGTTAATAATAATGATCAAGAAATGGACAGAACACCAGTCTAGATAAATCAAAAAACAATATACAATTTGTAGTAGCATTCATGTTGAAAAAAAACATTGTTAAGTACTTATGTACTATTAGAAGTACGTTACATTAAACTTAATCCAGCAAGAGCCCATTTTATCAAATGAAGACAAGAAGAAAAAAAAAAAAAATAGTGATTATGGAACATAAAACTGTTGGTGTTATAAGTAATTGTGCTGATTATGATGATGATAATAGTAGAAATGCTGCTGGTGGTTTTACCTTTATTTTGTGAGAGTTATATTTCAGTTATAATAGATTTGAATATATTTGTATATGGGTCCCATCGCTCTAGAAAATTGCTGTATGAGTTATTGGTTATGGATATTTCCTTTTCGATTACATATCTTCTGTGCACTATTCTTTCAAAGCAATAATTATTTGGTTTACAATTCCTAACCTTGCAAGTATAGATATACTGTTTAGCTAGAAGTATTATTAAATCACAAATAGAGTCTGTTTTCATTTGAAAGTCTTCTCCAAGTAAGATCAAAGTTTCATTGAATTTAAAATTGTGGATGTGTTTACATCTTCTATTTAAGAGCGAATTTAAATGCGTCCAAAATGGTTTTACAACTCGACAATTCCAGAAGAGGTGTTCGATGGATTCTGGGAACCTTTTGCAAAATGTGCATTTATCACTCTGTTCCATATCATATTTTGCAACCATTTTATTAGTTGTAAGGATATTATGTAATATTCGGAATTGGATCCATCTCAATACGGTATCATTGGTTGTCAATTTCAACTTCGTGAATAATTTATGTTCATCAATATCGATTTGGAACCGTTTTTTCCAAGTTTCTATTCCTCTTATTGAGTAATAGTCTGATAATAGAGTTTTGTATATATTTGATGCTCCTTTTTTTGTTGAGAAGATTATAGAAAGATGAGGTATCATTTTTGAATTCTTTTTGGTTGTTTTTAAATTTAGTTTTAGTCTGTATTGTTTTACAGCCCGAATGATCCCCCTGTGGGTGAGAAAGTCTATGTTCATATGTTGATAAGTTTGTTTAAATTCTACATAACTCATAAACTCATTATTTTGTTTTAATTGATAAATCGTTGTCACCTTGTTGTCAGTAAAAGTTTTCAAGTTAATGCATTTTTGTCAATTTTTATATTTTCGTTGAGTATGAAACTGCTATTTTCAAACTCGTGAACCGTTTTCGGGTGAACTTTTGAACTGAAACAGAAAAAGCTATCGAAAACGTCTTTCCAAAAAAGGTTTAAGTTTTTCGGCATTGTCATCTTAGACGGCCCAAATTCGTAAATTATATTTAAATTTGGGTAAGTGTTCACCAGAAGTTTCTTCCACAAAGCTTTGCTGTTTTTTATCCTTCTTATCCAAGTTATTTTTAATGATTCTATGAAGTGTTTTAGACTTATCATACCTACACCCCCTTTTTCCAATGACCTGAAAGCAATCTCTCTTCTTATTTTATTGTTTCTACCATTCCATAAAAAACTCTGAAACATTGTTTGTAAAGTTGATAGTAGCTCTCGAGAAGGATTTGGTAGAGCCGTGAGAATATGAATAATTTTAGAAATTAAAATGGTTTTGATAACTGTAATCTTACCAAAAGGGGTAAGGTTTCTTTTTTTCCATGCCTCAATTTCTATCTTCATTTGATTTTCGTAATGCTTTATGTTCTTATCTGCTATACTGTGCAAATCTAATGTGAAGGTAACCCCCAGAATTTTAAAGGTCTGTGGATTCCATTCCAAGTTATAACCTGGAATTTGAATTTTCAGAAGTTAGTTTTAGGGCCGATTGACAAAATAGCCTACTATAGGGCTGTCTTTGGATGCTAGAAGCAACAAATTTCTAATATCTTGATTTTTAGTATTTTGTCTTCTGATTTAAAATGTTTCTTACCCTGCAATACTTTGTATATGACCTCCCCACCACCCAACTTTTTTTTCTTTTTTTATTCTTGCCCCTTTTTTTTTGTTCTTTTTTTTTTTGAAAGCATCTTAATACCTTGAGTCCAGGATTTACTATATATAACCGCCTCCTCCCCCCCTTTCCCCACCTCCCTTCTCTTTTCCGATTAAATACCAGACATTAGATGTACAAATACCTTGTCTTTTATCAGTTTTTGTTTTTCGCGCAGGTTGTTATCGAGGCGGCGGCCGGCGCTTCTGTTGCTGCCGCGTTCTCCGACAGACTTCGGGCGATGGACCCGACCATGACCAACATTGGAGTCATCTTGTGTGGCGGGAATGTGGACATCAACCACCTTCCCTGGTGAGGCGGCGCCATAGGATGTACAGGCCTCGGATCACGAGGAGAGATACGGTAGTCAGATCGTCTCACAGAGATGTCGATAAACAGAACATGTACCAAAACTGATGCAATAATACTCATAATTATTGTCTCAACAAGGAAATACTCAGAAAATATCCCAGACAGTGCCTCTGAGAAGAAGTGATCTCTCAATATCCCAAACAGTGCCTCAGGAAAGAGCACAAGAAGAAAGATGGTAATGAGATTGTCTCAGTGAGATGGATTAATACTGACATAATATTCTAGATATTCCTCCAACAAGGAAATACTCAGTATCCCACACAGTGCCACTGAAAAGAGTTACTCACACAAAATCCCAAACAGTGCCTCAGGAAGGAAGTCCTTTGACTGGTTTTCGTGATTCAATTTTTAAAAATGTTGTGTTCATCTCCAGAAAATGAAGATCAGTTTTCACAGAGTAGTAAGCAAATGGAGCGCTGGACGGATGGAATGCCAGATAATTTGAATTGCTACTGAATATTTTTTTAAATATTGCCAGAATGGAAAGATATCTGAAGTTTGGTTAAAGCCTGTGATGGTGGCTGCTCATAAGGGCTCAAGAAACTGAACCAGAGGTAGAAACAGTGCACAGCAAAGTTATTTTCTAAATATGTCGCTACAATACAAAGTCTGAAATTTGGATTCAGTGACATGTGGATGGACAGGAATGGATGGAGGAAGAATAAGGGACCATAGCATTATACATTTTTGTGTATATATATTCTCTCTTTCATTTTTTTTTGTCTTGATGGAAATTGTGTTGGTTGTGTGTATGCTGATGCTCAATACAGCCAATTGTTTAATATTTCTGTGATAACTTTTTTTTTGGTGTCAGAGATCTGTATCTTTTTTACTCAGAGGTAATTTTTTAATCGTAGAAAATATTCACAATACATAAGTTATTGTGGCGGTTTTAAGTTGCACATAAGTGTCAAATTCTAATAATAATATATATTCATGAAAAGCAATTTTAACAACTGTTGATATCAGTTGTATAATGTCCTATCTCATTCCCAAAATGCTCTAAATGTTTAGTATTTTAAAAATCAAATAGCACATTACACATCTTAGGTGACAGCACAGCGCACTGAACAGTAAAACACCAAATCTTTTATCTTTAAAAAAAAATCCGTTAAAATTGACTGAAAATACACATGGAATAGGCTTTGGATCAAGCTATGGGAAAAGGTCTTTTTTTTTTTCAAATTTGTAAACAAAGCAATATTGATGTTAAAACTATGTTTTGTTACTGTTGTTTTGAAATCCATATTATATAACATATACTTATTTATAAAATTGTTTTCTAGTGTGTTCAATGAAAGCCAAAGAAATAAATATGAAACCAGACTATCATTGATTATTTTTATCCTCTTTCTTCGCCATTAGTTTTACCTTTGCATTATTTTGTGAATGATATTAACTGAGAGAATAAGTGTAAACTAAAATAGAATCAAGCCAACCTAACAATAACAACAACAACAACAACAACAACAACAACAACAACAACAACAACAACAACAACAACAACAACAACAACAACAACAACAGGAATAATAAAAATGATGAGGTTTTTAAGAATGCCAAACTTCCAAATTGTGTCATATTGAACTTTTTCTAGGTCAAAGAAAACATCAACCATGTATGTGCTGGTTATCGATAAAAAGCTTCTGTAAAAAATGTTTTAAGGCGGATCAAGTAATCCGTAGTACATGTACATTTTTGTGTGTGCTCTAAATCCACATTGGAGATTAATAACTTCTAAATACCAAGATAGTCGTTTGGCTACCAATCTTTTGAACAGTTTAAAGAGGCAGCTTTACAGCTAAAGCTCTCTCTCTCTCTCTCTCTCTCTCTCTCTCTCTCTCTCTCTCTCTCTCTCTCTCTCTCTCTCTCTCTCTCTCTCTCTCTCTTTCTATATCTGTATATCTCTGTCTCTCTATATATATACCAAGACGTTGATGGTGCCAAGAATGGAAAGGCACGTGGGAGTTGACCGTGCTGAGCTCATCAGATTGCAAGATGAGGACCAGGCAATACAGGCGATGGCAAGGTCAACGAGTCCCAAGAGTAGACGAGGGAAGACTGTATCCTTCGAGAGGAGACATGGAGTTGTCTTCAGGATCTACAAAGACGACAAGCAGGGAGGTGCAATTATTCGGCAAGTAGTGCTACCTCAGAGCCTGCGAAAGTACGTCATGTCGGTAGCGCATGACTCGATTGCCGGTGGTCATCAAGGCATCAGAAAGACCAAGGACAAGATCATCACCAGCTTCTACTGGCCTGGAGTGGAAGGCGATGTGGCAAGATATTGTCGTTCCTGTGATGTCTGTCAGAAGACAATCAACAAGGGAGCTATACCAAGAGCCCCGCT